>JAAFCE010009127.1:9039905-9067372 GCA_013389805.1 Trigoniulus corallinus
CAATAATATGCAAAACGACATGGCTGTAGCTTTAATAGAAATTGAATTAAAGCAATAAGAGAAATCTAGTTGATAAATTGAAATCAATGGAAAAACACAGTTTGTGCGATATTTTCTATCCTATATAACATAGAACAGCATTTTTTTGTGAGAATGAAGGGAATGAAGTACTCCAATCATGTGCAAAACGACATAACTGTAGATTTAATAGAATTTGAGATATAGCAAAAAGAAAAATGTAGCTTTTACAATGAAATCAATGGAAAAACACACTTTGTGTTATGTTTTCTCTCCAATACAACATAGAACTGTAAATTTTTGCAAGAATGTACTTATTTGTTATTATTTATTATAACACGTATATAGTACACTTAGAAAACAAAACAAAAAGTTGATAAACACTCTTTACAAGAAGATACTTGAAGAGGGTTCATTGAAAATGAATGCAGCGGTTCTTGCATTTAAATAAAGAACACTAAAAAACTTGAGATCTTATACTACAATGAACATACTATTTAATTGGAAATTAAGATCTCCTTGGATCATCCCAATGCAACTGAGACGCAAAACGGTATATAGAATGAGCCCTGACAGAGAGCTGAGAAAAGAAAACAATGGAAATATGATGAAAGTTATGGATGGGGTTCTGCAAACTGGAGACCAGTTAAAGGATATGGCACCAGGAAAGTAAGCTATTGAAGGAAAGAACCCTGGCTTTAACACAGTAGGGGATCAAACTACTCCTTAAAGGAGGATGGACTACAGCTCTCAGTTCCTGATTGTAAGGAAGCTTCTGTGGACGACTTTAAGTTAATAATGGGAAGTGAGAAATTTGGCACGATAGCAAAGTACAGACTCGACTTTTGCAATAAAGATCATGATCACTTAGAAAACGGGACCAAAGGCCTAAGAGGACGGAGGAGGTATGACAAATAAGGTTTTTTAGCAGTCAATTTTTCCCAGAGGAAAATAAATGTTAAATCGAAGTCAAATAAGATACCAAGAACAGGAAGAGAATCAGAGGAGGCAAAGATGTAAGAAAAAGGAGGAGAAGAAGGAAATAAAAGAACCATTGCCTTCTGTGGAAGCATTTGCATTCAGTTGCTTGACTGGCAGCCAGCTAGATAGTCAAGCAAAGATGAGATAACAGGCAGGAGATGAGAGACCTCCTATAGCCTTCACACATGACCAAAATTATTGTCATCAGTGTAGGCCCAGGGGTGACAACCTAATAGACAAGAGAAAAGAGAAGCAGATGCCAGTTTGAGAAGAAGAGGGCCCAAAACAGAGTCTATTCGAATTGAGATGTATGGAATGAGGTACTCGAATCATGTGCAAAATGGCATAGCTGTAACTTTAATAGAAATTGAGATATAGGAAAAAAAATGGAGTTTTTACATTGAAATCAATTGGAAAACCCACTGCGATATTTTCTCAACTATACAACATAGAACTGTAAATTTTTGCAAAAATTTAGGGAATCAGGTATTCCATTCATGTACCACACGGCATGGCTGTGACTTTAATACTAATTGAGATTTAGCAAAAAGAAAAAGGGAGTTTTTCTATTGTAATCAATGAGAAAACACACTTTGTGGGATATTTTCTTTTCTATATGTAATAGAATCATAACATTTATCCAGAATGTTTAAAATTTATTACTCCAATCATGTGCAAAACGGCATGGCTGTAGCTTTAATAGAAATTGAGATATAGCAAAAAAAAATGTAGTTTTTACATTGAAATCAATTGGAAAACACACTGCGATATTTTCTCCACTATACAACATAGAACTGTAAATTTTTGCAAAAACTTAGGGAATGAGGTACTCCAATCATGTACCACATGGCATGGCTGTGCCTTTAATACTAATTGAGATTTAGTGAAAAGAAAAATGGAGTTTTTCTATTGTAATCAATGAGAAAACACACTTTGTGGGATATTTCCAGAATGTTGAAAATGTGGTACTCCAATCATGTGCAAAACGGCATGGCTGTAGCTTTAAAAGAAATTGAGATATAGTGAAAAAAATGGAGTTTTTACTTTGAATTCAATCAGAAAACATACTTTGGCAAACTATTTTCTCTCCCATAAAAAATAAACCTGTAAATTTATGGGAGAGTTTAGTTGATTGAGCTACTGCAAGAATGTGGAAAACGGCATGGCTGTAACTTTGATAGAAATTTAAATATAGAAGAATGATAAATAGAGTTTTTACATTAAAATAAATCAGAATACACACTTCGTGCAATATTTTTTCCCATATAAAACATAGAACTGTAAATTTTTGAGAGAATGTAGGGAATGAGTTTCTCCAACATTGTGCAAAACGGCATGGCTGTAAATTAATTGAAATTGAGATATGGAAAAATTAAATATGTAGTTTTTACTTTGAAATCAGTGATAAAACACACTTTGTGCAATATTTTCTCTCCTATGCAACGTTGAACTGTAAATTTTTGTGAGAATTTAGAAAATGAAGTACTCCAATCATGTACAAAAAGGAATATCTGTAGCTTTAGTAGAAATTAAGGTATAGCAAAAAGAAAAATAAAGGTTTTACATTGAAATCCATTGAATAACACACTTTGTGAATATTTTGTCTACTTTTATCCTAGAAATTGTAAATTTTTGCAATAATGTAGGGAATGAGTTACTCAAATACTGTGCAAAACAGCATGGCTGTAGCTTTAAAACAAGCTGAGAAATAGCAAATAAAAAAATGGAGTTTTTAGAATTGAATAAAAGAGAAAACACACTTGGTGCGATACTCTCTCTCCTGTACAACATAGAACTGTAAATTTTTGTGGCAATGTAGGGAATGAGGTACTCCAATCATGTGCAACACGGCATGGCTGTAACTTAAATAGAAATTGAGGTAAAGCAAAAAGAAAAATGGAGGTTTTACATTGAAATCAATAGAAAAACACTTTGTGCAATACTTTCTCTCCTATGGAACATTGAACTGCCAATTTTGTAAGAATGTATGGAACAAAGTTCTCTAATCACGTGCAAACCGGCATGGCTGCAGCTATAATGGAAATATAGATACTGCAAAAGGAGATATAAAGTTTTTCTGTTGATATCGATGGGAAAACACACCTTTAGAGATATTTTCTTTCCTATACAAAAAAGAAAAACTTATTTTGTGTGGAATGTAGGTAGTATTGTAGTCCAATCATGTGCAAAGTTGCTTGGCAGTAGCTTTAATTGAAATTGAGATATAGCTAAAAGAAAAATAAAGATTTTCCATTTAAAAAGGAAATGGCTGGAACTTCAATAGATATTGAGATATAGCAAAAAGAAAAATGTAGTTTTTCCATTGAAATCAATGGGAAAACTCACTTTGTGTGATATTTTCTCTACTATACAACATAGAACTGTAAATTTTTTTTACAGAATTCAGGGAATGAGGTACTTCAATTATTTGTAAAATAGCATGGCTGTAACTTTAATAGAAATTGAGAAATAGCAAAAGAAAAATTGAGTTTTTAAATACATATCCATGGGTACTCCAATCATGTGCAAAATAGGCATTGCTGTAGCTTTACAGGAAATCAAGATAAAGCAAAAGAAAAAATAAAGTTTCTACATAGAAAATATTAATAAAACGCAATTTGTGTGATATTTTCTCTCCTATACAAAATAGAACTGTAATCATGAACCATTAGAACTCCAATCATGTGTAAAACAGCATGGCTGTAGGTTTATAGAAATTGAGATACTGCAAACAGAAAGATCGAGTTTTTATATTGCAATCAATAAGAAAACACACTTTGTGAGATAGTTTCTCTCTTATATAACATAGAACTGTAAATTGTGGAGAGCATATATGGAATGAGGTACTCCAATCATGCACAAATCAGCAAGAGTATTGCTTTAATAGAAATTAAGTTATTGCAAAAAGAATCATGATTTTTTGTTATTATGATCAAACGGAAAACAGACTTTGTGCAATATTTTCTTTCATATACCTAATATAACAACGAATATTGGACAGAATGTAGGGAAAGTGGTACCCCAATCATGTGCAAAACGCCTTGGCTGTAGCTTTAAAAGTAATTGTGATATAGCAAAAAGAAAAATGAAGTTTTTCCATTGAAATAAATGGGAAAACGCACTATGTGCATTTTCTCTTTTACACATGATTGAACTGCAAATTTGGGCTAGAATGTAGGGAATTTGGTAATCCATTCATGTGCAAAACAGCATGGCTGTAGCATTAATAGAAATTAAGGTATAGCAAAAAGAAAAATGGAGATTTTACATTGAAATAATTGGGAAAACACATTTTGTGCAATATTTTCTTGCCTATACATAACAGACTCATAAGTTATATCCAAAAAGTTCGGAATGTGGTACTCCACTCGTGGGCAAAACGGTGTGGCTGTAGCTTTAATAGAAATTAAGATAGAGCAAAAGAAAAAATTTAGTTTTTTCAATGAAATCATTATGAAAACCCAATTTGTGCGTTATTTTCGCTCCTCTACAAAATAGAACTGTTAGTTTTTGTGAGAATGCAAGGAATGCAGTACTCTTATCATGTGCAATCTGGCATTGCTGTAGCTTTAATAGAAATTGAGATATTGCCAAAAGTAAAAGGAGTTTTTACATTGAAATCAATGGGAAAACACAATTTGTGCAATATTTTCTTTCCTTTACATAACAAAATCAAACCTTTTATACAGAATTTCGGGAATGTGGTACTCAAATCAAACACAAAGCAGCATGGCTTTAGCTTTAATAGAAACTCAGTTACAGTAAAAAGAAAGCTGGAAATTTTGCATTGAAATCAATGGGAAATCACACTTTGTACGATATTTTCTTTTCTATACAACATAGAAATGTAAATTGTACTGAAAATGTACGGTAAAGGTACTCTAAACATGTGCAAAACGACATGGCAGTAGCTTATATAGAAATTGAGATATAGTAAAAAGAACGATGGAGTTTTTACATGGAAATCTATAGAAAAACACACCTTGTGCGATATTTTCTCTTTTACGCAACAATGTAGATTTTTGCAAAAATGTAGGGAATGAGGTAATCCAATTATTTGCAAAACGGCATGGCTGTAGCTTTGATAGCAATTCAGATTTAGCAAGAAGAAAAATGAATTTTTTCATTGACTTAAATGCAAAAAGGCACTTTGTGCGATATTTTCTCTCTTATACCACATAGAACTGTAAATTTTTTGAAGAATTTAGGGAATGAGGTACTCCAATCATGTGAAAAACGGCGTTGCTGTAGCATTAGAAGAAATTGAGATAAAGTAAAATGAAATAATAAGCTTTTCCATTGAAATCAATGGAAAAACACACATTGTGGTAAATTTTCTTTCCTATTCATATTAAAGCCAAAAATTTTGAATATAATGTAGGGACTGTGGTAATCCAATCATGTGCAAAACGGCACGGCTGTAGCTTTAAAAGAAATAAAGATATAGCAAAGAGAAAAATCAAGTTTTTACTTTGAAATCAATAGGAAAACCCACTTTGGGTGATATTTTCTCTCCTATAAAACATTAAGCTGTAAATTTTTGCAGGAATGTAATGAATAAGGTACTCCAACCATGTGCAAAACGGCATGGCTGAAAAATGGGGTTTTTACTTTGAAATCAATGAAAAACACACTTTGTGCGATATTTTCTCTCCTTAACAACATGAAACTGTAAATTTTTGAAAGAATGTACGGATTGGGGTACTCAAATCATGTGTAAGACGTGATGGCTGTTGCTATAATTGGAATTGAGATATAGCAAAAAAATAGAATTTCAAAATTTAAATCAATAGAAAAATACACTTTGTGCGATATTTGCTCTCCTATACAACATAGAACAGTAAACATTTTGCGAGAATGAAGGAAATGGGGTACTATAATCAGAAAACTGGAAATTTTACGTTGAATTCAATGGGAAAACACACTTTGTGCGATTATTTCTCTCCTACAAACATAGAACGGTAATTTTTTGTAAGAATGTTGGGAATGAAGTACTCTATTATTTCAAAACGGCATTGTTGTTGTTTTAATGGAAATTGAGATATAACAAAATGAAAAATACAGTTTTTCACTTAAAATTAATGGAAAATCGCATTTTGCGCATTTTTCATCCTTCACATGATAGAACTGCAAGTTTTGGCCATAATGAATGAATGTGGTACTCCCATCATGAGCAAAATTACATGGCTGTAGCTTTAATAGAAATAGAGTTTTTACATTGAAATCATTGGTTTTTACGTTGAATTCAGTGGGGTATTCCTTCGGTACTAATCAAGTATTACTGGGATTTGATATCACTATCCTAGCGGAGTTTTTTAACTTAAGCTTAAAATCTCAGACTGTTCCTCAGATTTGAAGAACCGTCCATAAATTGAATATTATTAAAAGTGGATTGAGAGTGGGTATGGTCAATTACTGCCCAATTTCAATTTTATCACCTTTTGCAAAGATCTTAAAAAGATTATTTAGGCCAAATTGGATCCATGGAGGTGAAGATTTTTACAATAAGTCAACTGAATCTAATTTATTGATGCACATTGACATTATAACAATGCATTACAAAAAGGCACCTGTTAGATTCATTATATTTATATATCTCTAGAGCCTTTGATACAGTGTCCATTCCTTACTATTGAAAAATATTGGAGTGGTATGGTTTATCAGGGAATTTACATAGTTTCAAAGGACATTATTTATCACAACGTTACAACTATGTTAAAAGTGAGGGCGTTATGAGCCAGAATCATTACCAACAAGTGATGGCTCTTCTTCAGGGAAGTACCTTAACCCTATTGCTATTTAATATTAATATTAATGATCTTTTTACCCAATTTAGCTCTAAGGTCATTCCGTTGACATTTGCTAATGATCAGAAGCTTTCTAAAGAGGAGGTTGATGTGGATAATGCAAAAGTACTAAATGATTTCCTTCAAGTAGTTGAGCTATGGCTGAGTTCCAATAAGTTGTCATTAAACTATAACAAATTTGCAATTATAACTTTTCACTGGACATGGTCCCCTATACTATACCAATATACATTTTTGAACAGGTTACCTGCTCCATTACTACATTTGATTAGAGATTTTAGCATAGTTTAAGATACAAAATTAACTAATTAGTTACATCTTCACCAGTTATATTTGAAGATAAAACGGATCTATGCAGTTGTGCAGAATATTAAGGGTATTTTTTCCAAGGACTCAAGTTCTGGTTGTTTGATTGGCTGATTAAACCAATCATCACATATGGGCTTATGTGTTGGTCTACTAGTGGCCATTCACTACTTTTGAAATTGGCTAATTTATATCGCAAAGCATAACATATTGTTCCAGCCCCAGATAAGGGTGTAACAATATCTCTGAATTTCCCACAAATAAAGGCTTTTTTACTAAGAAATCTTATTATATTTTCTAGGTTTGTTTGGCTTTACCTCCTTTAGGACAATAATGTAAATTGTAGAGATTTACTTAATCAACTGTGCATAAGAGTTCAAAGTCATACTTCAAATCAAAAACAAGTATTTGTGGTTGCTGGGGACTTGAGGAACCTAATATATCAGGCTCAATGGAACTTTAATAGTATGGCCCTAGGTATTGATGATGTATCTTAACCTCTTTAAATCTTTAAAAGAAAAGATAAATCTTATTTAAGCAATAAATTTAAATAGATTTCAAAAAATCTGGTGCTAATTGGATTGGCTTGTAATGTTATAGAACGTGATTATTAAAATTTATTTTTAAAGGAATCTTAACATTTCAATTCGGATTATGGTATTAAGATATTAGGTTTTCATTTATACTATTTTTTTTTAGAATATATTGAAATATCTTTTCTCTCATTTTATTTAAATTTATTATAATTATGCCTTTTTTAAATTAATTATAATTATGCATTTTTTAAAATTTTTTTGAAATTTTTTACACTTTGAGTGCAGCTTTTGTTCCATTTTCTTTTACAATCTAATGTATCAAAATCATTAAAAATAATTACTAAATTTTCATTAGCAAGGAAGAAAACCAATGTTTAAGTAGTTACCTGTTTCTCACCTTAAAAATACACTTTATTAGGGATCTTCCTGTTATAGTGGTTGTCATAATAATAAGTAATAATATAACATAGGACTGTAAATTTTTCCGAGAATGAGAGAAATGAGGTACTCCAATCATATGCAACACGGCATGGCTGTAGCATTAATAGAAATTAAGACATAGCAAGAAGAAAATTTGAGTTTTTGCATGGAAAACAATAGGAAAACCCACATTGTGTGATATTTTCTCTCCTATACAACATAGAAATGTAAAGTTTTGATAAAATTTAGGGAATGACGTACTGCAATCATGTAGAAACTGAATTGGCTGTAGCTTTAATATAATATTTAATATAGCAAAAAGAAAAATGGAGTTGCAATTAAAATCAATGGGAAAACACACTTTATGCCATATTTTCTTTTCTATACATAATAGAATCATAACTTTTAACATGAACGTTGGGAATTTGGAACTGTAGTCATGTGCAAAACGGCATGGCTGTAGCATTATTAGAAATTTAGATATAGCAAAAAGAAAAATGGAGTTGTAATTAAAATCAATGGGAAACACACTTTATGCCATATTTTCTTTTCTAGACATGATAGATTCATAACTTCTATCATGAACGTTGGGAATTTGGAACTGTAGTCATGTGCAAAACGGCATGGCTGTAGCATTATTAGAAATTGAGATATAGCAAAAAGAAAAAGGGAGTTTTTACATTGTAATCAATGGGAAAACACACTGTGCGATATTTTCTTTCCTTTACAATATAGAACTGTAAATTTTTGTGAGAATGTAGGGAATATAGTACTCCAATGATATGCAAAACGCCATGGCTGCAGCTTTGATAGAAATTAAGTTATAGCAAAAAGAAAAATGAAGTTTTTACAATAAATTCAATAAAAAAACACGTTGTCTTACATTTTCTCTCCTACATAACATTGAGCTGTAAATTTTTGCAAAAATGTACGGAATGAGGTACTCTACTCATGTGCAAAACGGCATGGCTGTAGCTTTAACAAAATATTAAATATAGGAAAGTGTTTTCCTTAAAATTAATCAGAAAAGCACTTTATGCCATATTTTCTTTTTTATACGTAATAAAATCAACACTTTTATTCAGAATGCTGGGAATGTGGTAGTCCAGTCATGTGTACAACGGCATGGCTGTAGCTTTAATAGAATATTGAAATCAATGGGAAAACACACTTTGTGTGATATTTTCTCTTCTGTACAACATAGATCTGAAATTTTTCGCAAGATTGTATGGAATATGGTACTCCAATCATGTGCAAAACAGCATGGCTGTAGCGTTATTAGAATTTGGGATATAGCAAAAATAAAAGTGAAGTTTTATATTGAAATAATTCGATAACACACTTTTTATATTTTATCTCCTATGCATGATAGAGCTGCAAGTTTTGACCAGAATGTAGGGCATGTGGTACTCCAATCATGGCTGTAGCAATAATAGAAATTCAGATATAGAAAAAAATTACATTAAATCAATAGGAAAACACACTTTGTGTCATATTTTCTCTCCTATACTACATTGAACTGTATATGTTAGTGAGAATGTAGGGAATAAGGTACACCTATAATATGCATATCAGCATGGCTGTAGCTTTAAAAGAAATTGAGAGATAGAAAAAAGAAAAATTGAAGTTCTTACATTGAAATCAATAAGAAAAAACACACTTTGTGCAATATTTTCTCTCTTACATATCTTAGAACTGTAAATTTTTTTGAAAATGCAGGGAATGAGGTACGCAATCATGTTCTAAACGGCATGTCTGTAGCTTTAATAGAAATTGAGATGGAAAAAAATGGAGGTTTTACATTGATATCTATGGAAAAACACGCCTTCTGTGATATTTTTTCCCTTATAGAAAACACAACTGTAAATTTCTGCAAAGATTTAGGGAAATTGGTACTCCAGTCATGCACAAAACGCCATGGCTGTAGCTTTAATAGGAATTCAGCTATAGCAAAAAGAAAAATGGTTTTTACATTGAAATCAATGGGAAAACACACTTTGTGAAATAATAATCTCTCCTATTCAAAATAGAACTATAAATTTTGGCAAAAACGTAGGGAATGAGGTACTGGAATCTGATGAAAAACGTCAGGGCTGTAGCTTTAAGTAAAATTCAGATATAGCAAAAGGAAAATTAGTTTTTACATTGCAATCAATTGGAAAACATACATTGTGTGATATTTTATCTCCTATACAACATAGAACTGTAAATTTTTGCAAGAATGTAGGAAATAAGGTACTGCTATCATGTGCATAACGGGATATCAGCAACAGCTTTAATAGAAATTCGGATATAGAAAACAAAAAAATTGAGTTCTGTACTTTGAAATCAATGGGAAACAGACTTTGCATGATATTTTCTCTCCTATGCAACATAGAACTGTAAATATTTGTGAGAATGCAGGGAATGAGACACTCCAATCGTGAGCAAAACGTCATGGCTGTAGCTTTAAAAAAAATTAGATTTGGAAAAAAAATGGTTTTTACATTGAAATGAATGAAAAAACACACTTTTTGTGATATTTTCTTTCCCTATACAACATAGAACTGTAAATTTTTAAGAGAATGTAGGGAATGAGGTACTCTAATCATGTGCAAATTGACATGGCTGTAGCTTTTAGAGAAATTTAAGATATTGCAAAAAGAGAAATGCAGTTTTTATATTGAAATCAATGGGAAAACACACTTTCTTCAATATTTTCGTTCCTCTATATAATAGTTTTATAACAATTATCCAGAACGTTGGGAATGTGGTACTCTAATCATGTGCAAAATGGCATTGCTGAAGCTTTAATCAATATTGCGATATGGCACAAAGAAAAATAGAGTTTTTACAGAGAAATCAATGGGAAAAAACGTTGTGCGATTTTTCCTTTCCAATACATATTAGAATCATAACTTTTACTAAGAATGTTGGGAATGTGGTAATCCAATCATGTGCAAAACGGCATGGCTGTAGCTTTAATAGAAATTCAGATATAGCAAAATGAAAAATAAAGTTTTTACATTGAAATCAATGTGAAAGCACACTTTCTGCATTTTGTCTCCTATATATGATAGAACTGCAAATTTGAACTGAAAGTAGTTAATCCAATCACGTGAAAACCTGAATGGTTGTAGCTTTATTAGAAATTGAGATATAGCAAAAAAAATGCAGATTTTACAATGAAATTAATGGGAAAACACACATTGATATTTTCTCTCCTATACTTCATTGAACTGTATATGTTTGAGAGAATGTAGGGAATGAGGTACTCCTATCATGTGCAAAAAACCATGGGTGTTGCTTTTATAGAAATTGAGATATAGCAAAAAGAAAAATGAAGATTTTAAATTCAAATCATTGGGATAACACACTTTGGGCGGTATTTTCTCTTATATACAACATAGAAATGTAAATTTTTTTGACAATGTAGGAAATGAAGTACCTCAATCATGTGCAAAACGGTATGGCTATAGTTTTTAAAGAAATTGAGATATTGCAAAATAAATTTATAAGAATAGATTTATTATGTGATAGAACTTTAACTTTTGGACAGAATGAAGGGAATGTTGTACTCCAACCTTGTGCAAAACGGCATGGCTGAAGCTTTAATAGAAATTGAGATATAGCAGAAAGAAAATTGAAGATTTTTTTTTGAAATCAATATGAAAAAACACTTTATGCTTTTCCTATCCTATAAATTATTGAACTGCAATCATGTGCAAAATGGCATGGCTGTAGCTTTTGTGGAAATTGAGAAATGGCAAAAAGAAAAATGATGATTTTCTAATAAAAATCAATGGTAAAAAACACCTTGTGCGATGTCTATCCTATACATGACAGAATTGAAAATTTTGGACAGTTTTGGACAGTTTGAAAAGTTTTTTCCATTGAAATCCATGGGAAAACACTTTTTTTTAGATAATTTCTTTCCTATACATAATAGTACTATAATTTTATTCAGAATGTTGAGAATGTTGTACTCCAATCATGTGAAAAATGGCATGGCTGAAGCTTTAATAGAAATTGAGATATAGCAGAAAGAAAATTGAAGTTTTTTTTCCTTTGAAATCAATTTGAAATACAGTTTTTGTGATATTTCCTTTCTTATACATAGTAGAACAATAAATTTTTTCCAGAATGTTTGGAATGTGGTACTCTAATCATGTGCTATATGGCATGGCTGTAGCTTTAATAGAAATTGAGATATAGGAAAATGGAAAATGAAGTTTTTTAGTTGAAATCAATGGGAAAACACACTTTGTGCGTTTTCTCTCCTATACATGATAGAACTGTAAATTTCGGCAAGAATGTAGGGAAGTGGGTACTCTAATCACGTGAAAAACGTGTGGCTGTAGCTTTAAAAGAAATTAAGATATTGCAAAAATAAAAATGGAATTTTTTCATTGAAATCAATCGGAAA
This sequence comes from Trigoniulus corallinus, assembly GCA_013389805.1. NCBI lineage: Eukaryota > Metazoa > Arthropoda > Diplopoda > Spirobolida > Trigoniulidae > Trigoniulus > Trigoniulus corallinus. Next base: position 9,052,379 of record JAAFCE010009127.1, read on the forward strand.
ACACACTTTGTTCGAAATTGTCTCTCCTCAACAACATAATACTGTAAATTTTTGAAAAAATTTAGGGAATGTGGTACTCCAATCATGTGCAAAACGGCATGCCTCTAGCTTTAATAGAAATTGAGATATATCAGAAAGAAAAAGAAAACACACTTGGTGCACTTTTTTCTTGTACTTTCTACTTCTAATTCAGTACACTGCAAGCAGCTCTTTGGCCAATATGGAATTGGAGTGACTCACTCTCAATCCTTCTGATGACACTCTTATACTCCTAAAACTTTTAACAATCATTCAGGTGCCTCCCTTTTTCCACTACTAACATAGGTAGGCTTTCCTTTAATGAAGCCTTCCACCCTATTCTTCCCAAGGCCATTTCATTGCTGAATGACCTTTGGCAAAAATAACCAGTAGTATGAGTCTTTCTGTGCCCTAACCTCTTTCAAATTATATTTGTGATCCTTTTGCCCCTGATCCTGAGCAGGAGGCACACTTCCAGCCAGAGGTCCATTACTGGAGTCCCATTACTGGAGGTACCATTATTGAAGTCCCATCAGCAGCAGTCTGATAAACAGACTAATGCTGCTTGATATATACGTCTGTCTTAGTGTCTCCCACCTGAGTTACCTAATCGCTGTAGACACACTCTCCCTGTAAGAAATCCTTTTGAGTACAATCCTTGCTGCCCTTCTTTGGATCCTTTCAACCTGAAGGGGAACCTGAAGGGGAACCAAATTAGACTGCCATACTCAAAAATTGGGCATTCCATTGAAATAAAAGTTGTTTCTTTCACCTCTTTTGAACTGTTCCCAAGAACCCCACTAATCAGATGATGGATTTGCCCAGCCCTCTGAACCACTTTACCAATGTGATCGTTCCAATTTCCTTGATTAATAAAGATAACTCCTAGGTGTTTATGATTTACAACCGTCTCAATCCTAACTCCACCTATGTGGTAGTTGAAATCTAGTATCTTCTTAGATCAAGATATTGTGAGTATTCTACACTTCTGCAGGTTTAATGGCAATTTTCGTTTTACACACCGATTGTATATCCTGTCTAGATCCTTTTGTAATTGCACACAAGATGATAATCCATCATCAAATACCTGAGCATCACATGTGTCATCTGCAAATAGTTCAAGGAATGCATTAATATCAAGCCCTATGTCATTCACATAAAGAATGAACAACCGAGTACCCAATACACTTCCCTGAGGGACCTATGACTTGACTGGTATCAATTCAGATGCACTACCCTTAAAATTAACCCTCTGTTGTCTATCAAGAAAATAGGACCTTTCCCAATGAGCAACATTACTATGTAATCCTAAGTTGGATATTTTTGAGACCAGCTTATCATGATGCACCACGACAATAGCATGTTCAAAGTGCAAGAATACAACATCAACCTGCTTTTTTCCTATCCAAAGCCTTGTGAATGAAATCCATCAAACAAACCATTCTGGTGTCACACAACTTCCCTTTCCTAAACATATATTGGTTATTACTAAGTATGCCCTTCTTTTCCAGATATCCCCTTATAGATGAGAATATGATATGCTCAAAAATCTTGAATACTGTACTTGTTAATGAAACCAGTCTATAGCACCTTGGATCTGTCAAATCCCATGACTTGACTAAATTTCCTTACCTATCCTTAACCACTGTATCCTTATTGCCCTCCTTCCTACACCTCTTTAGATATCCTCAGAATACTTTTGGATTTTTCCTAAGTCTATCTCCCAAAATTTTGGCATGAAAAATCTTGTAAGCTTCCCTAAAAAGCCCTTTAACTATTTTCTGAGCCCCCTTATTGGCCACCTCATGAATAACATCCCTCCCTCTACTAAGTGCATTCCTTGTCCTTTGCTGTTTCCACAAAGCTGCCGTCACCTCATTAGAATACCATTTTTAGAATTCCTGATAATCTTAGTGGGGACAGCTAGTTGTGTGCCCTCTTCTATGAGGGCCGGGAATTGTTTCCAAGATTCCTCAACAACACAGGTATTAGCAAAGATGTAAAAATCAATTAATTCATATTTTAGATATGATTTGAAATACTCCCAATTGGTCTTTTATAATTCCACCTAGCTTTCTGCTACCTGCCTAGGTATCCTTTTGACTACCTCTACCCTAACCACAACATGGTCACTAATTCCCTCAATACACTCAACATTATTTATAGAGTTGGTTGCCTTTGTGAATACTAGATCTGAAATTCCCCCTGTCTCATGTGTAAGCATGGTCACAATCTGTTCCAAACCATTGCAGTATAGTTGATCCAAAAAGAGATTTATAGCTGGTGATAATCTGAAATTTAAATTTGGCAGCAAACTACCCCAATCCATCCCTGGTAAATTGAAGTCCCCGCCAAGAATTACCATTGAAACCTTTTTCCTTTGATGAAAAAGCTAAGTGATTGTGACAGTCTGATCAGTGGTAGTGAATCATCACTGGAGGCCGATAGAAGCCAACAACATAAATTCGCCCTCCATGATTGTCAGCAACATGACAACACAGCATTTCACAATCTTCCTAACTACCCAAATCCTTGGAGCTTTCCAGAGATTTATCCATGGCTAGAAAGACTTCACTTCCTCTACCTGCTATCCTATCTTTTCCGTAAATTTCATACTTATCTTCAGCTGCAATTAGTCTTCCTGGACCCTTTCTTTCAAAAGCAGGACACAACATAAATCTAGCTGTAGGTCTAAATATCCTAACCTCCTTGGCTATAACGATAATACCCTTAAGAAATTCAGCAGCAGGTTTATCTTGATTCATGTCATTTGACCATATTTGTAACACTGTCATACAGTCGTCCCTTTCCCTTTCTATTATAGTCTCAATCCTATTCCATATGTCCATTAATCTTGCATCAGGGAGGGATGCAACACTAAAACATGCTCACACTTGCATATCTGGTAGTGCCCAGGTTAAAATTCACAGAAATTACTTAGTAAAGTACATCAGATAAGTGTGATGACTCCCCCCACCGGTTCAAACACTGGTAATAAACAAGCACAACCACAATCAAAACAATCTCTATAACTACAAACGCAACCCAAATTAATATTATATTTAAAAAGAATTTAACAAATACAATAATATTATATACACAAACACTGCATTAATATTATAAACAAAAATGCCATATTAATATTCTAAAGACCACTGAATAAGTGAATTACTTTAGATTAAGCCTTTAGTCTAAGAATAAACATTACTAATACACACCACTTGACAATGCCTAGAAAAGGTATAATAACCACATGCAATCTTCAGGAATCCCGTTATAATAACACCAATTATTAGAAAATTTTTCAGTCAAACTAAAAGACAATATTCCCAATATATACCCACAAAACCTACTAAAAAATTATTAAAATTAACCAGATATTTGTCTTACCAAGCTGGAGCTCTTAAAACATGTCAAAACTCCAATGCTGCCAGATGAGTCTGCCATGATAGAAAAATATGAATTGTTGAATTTTAATACAGAAATCATTATAGAAATATAGGAATCAATATATAGGAATATAGGAATCAATATAGAAATCAATATGGAAATCATTATAGTTTTTCCATTAAAATAAATGGGAAAACAGACTTTGTGCGATATTTTCTCTCCTATACATCATAGAACTGTAAATTTTTATGAGAATAAGGGGAATTTGTACTTTAATCGTGTGCAAAATGAAATGGCTGTACCTTTAAAAAAATTGACATATAGCAGAAAGAAAATTGAAGTTTTTCAGAAGAAATCAATGGAAAAACGCACTTTCTGCGTTTTCTCTCCTATACATGATAGAACTGTAATTTTTGGTCATAATGTAGGGAATGTGGTATTCTTATGATGTACAAAGAAGCATGTCTTTAGCTTTAATAGAAATTGAGATATAGCAAAAAGAAAATCGGAGTTCTTCCATTGAAAGGAATGGGAAAACGCAGTTTGTGCGTTTTCACACCCATACATGATAAAACTGTAAATTTTAACACAATGTTGGAAATGTGCATCTCCAATTATGTGCAAAACGACATGGATGTAGCTTTAAATGAAATTGAGATATAGCAAAAATAAAATGCAGTTTTGTCATTGATATCAATATGAAAACACACTTTGTGTGATATTTTCTTTCCTATATAAAATAGAACGCTGAATTTTGGTCAGAATGTTAAATATGTGGTGCCGCAATAATGTGCAAAACGGCATGGATGTAGCTTTAATAGAAATTGGCATATATCAAAAAGCCAAATGAAGTTTTTCCATTGAAATCAATAGGAAATTACACTTTTGCAATACATTTTATCCTATACATAATAGAATCGTAAGGTTTTTGCTAGAATATTAGGATTGTGGTGCTTTAATCATGTGCAAAACGGCATGGCTTTAGCTTTATTGCAATTGAGATAGAGCAGCTAGATAATTGATATCTTTCCTTTGAAATGAATAGAAAAACACACTTTGGGCGTTTCTCTCCTATAAATGATAGAACTGTAAATTTTGGCCAGAATGTAGGGAATGCGGTACTCCAATCATGTGAAAAATGGTATTGGTGTAGCTTTAATAGATTTTGAGATATTGCAAAAAGAAAAACAAAGTTTTTCCATTAAGTTAATGGTAAAACACACTTTGTTTGCTTTCTCTCCTATACATGATAGAACTTTAATTTTTGGACAAAATGTAGGGAATATGGAACTCCAATCATGTAAAAAATGATGTGGCTGTATATTTAATAGATATTGAGATATAGCAAAAAGATAAATGAAGTTGTTCAATTGATATTAATAAGCAAACAGTCTTAGTGTGATATTTCCTTTCTTATGCATAATAGAACCATAAATTTTTACCAGAATGTTGGAAATGTAGCTCTAATAGAAATTGAGATATAGCAAAATGAAAAGTGAACTGTATCCAATGAAATAATCAGAAACCACATTGTGCGTTTTCTTTCCTATACATTATAGAACTGTAAATTTTGGCGAAAATGTAGGAAATGTGGTATTCCAATCATGGACAAAAGGGCATGGCTTTAGCTTTGACTGAATTTGAGATATAGCAAAAAGAAAAATGAAGTTTCTCCAGTGAAATACATGGGAAAACACACTTTGTGAGTTTCTCTGCTACACAACATAAAAATGTAAATTCATGTGAGAATGTAGGGAATGAGGTACCCCAATCATGTGAAAAACGGCATGGATGAAGATTTAATAGAAATTGAGAAATACCTAAAGGAATATGAAATTTTTCCAAGGAAATTAATGGGAAAACACACTATGAGCGATATTTTCTTTCCTACACATAATAGAACCACAAATTGCAGACTAAATGTGGGGAACTAGGTACTCCAATGATGAGCCATGTGATATGGCTGTATCATTAACAGAAATTGAGATATTGCAAAAAGAAAAATAAGTTTTTCCATAAGATTTAATGGAAAAACGCAATTTGCGCATTTTGGCTCCGATAAATGATATAACAGCAAATGTTACCGGATTGTAGGGAATGTGGTACTCCAATCATGTGCAAAACGGCATGTCTGTAGCTTTAATAGAATTTGAGATACAGCAAAACAAAAATAGAGTGTTTACATTAAAATTAATAAGAAAACATACTTTGTGCGATATTTTCTCTCCTATACAACATAGAACTGTATATTTATGTAACAATGTAGGGAAAGAGGTACTCAAATCATGAGTAAAACGGCATAGCTGTAGCTTTAATGAAAATTAAAATGTAGCAAAAAGAAAAATTTAGTTTTTACATTAAAATCAAAAAGAAAACACACTTTGGGAGATATTTTCTATCCTATACAACAGAAAACTGTAATTTTTTTTAGTATGTAGGGAATGGACTACTCCAATTATGGTGAAAACAGCATGGCATTAGCTTTAAGAGAAATTGAGATGTAGCAAAAAGAAAAATTGAGTATTTACATTAAAATCAATTGGAAAACACATTTTGTGTGATATGTTCTCTGCAATACAACCTTAAACTGTTAATTTTTGTGACAACGAAGGGAATGAGGTACTCCAATAATTAGCAAAACAGCATGGCTGTAGCCTTACTAGAAATTTAAATATAGTAAAAAGAAAAATGGAGTTTTTACATCAGAATCAATAAGAAAATACGCTTAGTACGATATTTCCTCTCATTTAAATCATAGACTGTAAATTTATGTTAGAATTTAAAGAATGAGGTACTCCAAAGATGTGCAAAATGGCATAGCTGTGGAATTATAAAAAATTGAGATATAGCAAAAAGAAAACACAAAATGAAAACACGAAAACACATGAAAACACACATGAAAACACACATAATCCAAAATTTTCTTTCCTATGCATATTAGCATCATAGCTTTTTAAAGAATGTAGGAAACGAGGTACTCAAACCATATGAAAAACGGCATCGCTGCAGCTTTAATAGAAATTTAGAAAAATAGAGTTTTTACATTGAAATCAATGGAAAGACACACTTTGTGTGATATGTTCTAAATTATATGCAACATGGAACATTAAATTTTTTTAAGAATGAAGGGAATGAGGTAATCCAATCGTTTGCATAATGGCATGGCTGTAGGTTTAATAGAAAGTGAGATATAGAAAAAAGAAAAATTGTGTTTTATTTTGAATTCAATAGGAAAACACTCTTTGTGAAATATTTTCTCTCCTATACAACAGAACTGTAAACTTTTGTGAGAATGTAGAGAATGAGGTACTTCAATCATGTGCATAATAGGATAGCTGTGACGTTAATAGAAATTGAGATACAGCAAAAAGAACAACGGAGTTTTTACATGGAAATCAATATTAAAACACACTTTAAGCAATATTTTCTTTCCTATGCATAATGGAATCATTGCATTTCTTGAGAATGTTGGGATTGTGGTACACAATCATGTGCAAAATGGCAAAAAGAAATGTGGAGTTTTTTCATTGAAATCAATAGGGATACACTCTTTGTGTGATATTTTCTATCCTATACACAATAGAATCATACCTTTTATAAAGAATTTGGGAATGTGGTACTCCTATCATTTGCAAAACAGCATGGTGGTAACTTTAACAGAAATTGTGATATAGCAAAAAGAAAAACGGAGTTTTTACTTTGAAATCAATGGGAAGACACACTTTGTGCAATATTTTCTCACTTATACAACATAGAACAGTAAATTTTTGTAAGAATGTAGGGAATGAGGTATTCCAATCATGTGGAATACAGCATGGCTTAAGCTTTACTAGAAATTGAGATATAGCAAAAAGAAACAATGGAGATTTTACATTGAAATCAACTAAAAAACACACTATGTGCGATATTGTCTCTCCTATACAACATAGAACTGTAAATTTTCTCAAGAATGTAGAAAAGAAGTACTCTAACAATGTGCAAAACGGCATGGCTGTAAATTTAATACAAATTGAAATAATGCAAAAAGAAAAACGTAGTTTTTACAATGAAATCAATGGAAAAACACACTTTGTGCGATATTTTCCTTCCTATACATAGTAGAACCACAAATTTTTGCAAGAATAAAGGGAAAGAGGTACTCCAATCATGTGAAATACAGAACGGCTTTAGCATTAATAGAAATTCATGTATTGCAAAAAGAAAAATGGAGATTTTTTGATGAAATTAATGGGAAAACACACTTTGTGCGATATTTTTTAGCCTATACAACATAGAACTGGAAATTTTAGCTAGAATGTATTGAATGAGGTACTCCAATCATGTACAAAATTGAATGGCTTTAGCTTTAAAACAATTGAGATATAGCATATAGCCAAATGAAGATTTTACATTGAAATCAACAGGAAACCCACTTTGTGCAATATATTCTTTCCTATAGATAATAAGATAACAACTTTAACAAAGATTGTTGAGAATGTGGTAATTCAATCATGTGCAAAACGGCATGGCTGTAGCTTTAATAGAAATTCAGATATAGCAAAAAAGAAAATGCAGTTTTTACATTGTAATCAAAGAGAATGAGCCCATTTTCTCCTATGTATGATAGAACTGCAAATTTTTAACAGAATTTTAAGAATAAAGCACTTCAATCATCTGCAAAACTGCATGGCTGTAGCTTTAATAAATATTGAGATATAGCAAAAAGCAAAATGTAGTTCTTACATTGAAATAAATGGGACAACACAGTTTGTGTGATATTTTCTTTCCTATACATTATGGAGTCATAACTTTTATCAAGATCGTTGGGAATGTAGAACTCCAGTCATGTGCCAAACGGCTTGGCTGTAACTTTAATAGAAAGTGAGACACACTTTGTGCTATATTTTCTCCTTATAACATAGAACAGTAAATTTTTCCAAGAATGTAGGGAATGAGGTGCTACATTGTTAAGCAAAACGGCATGGCTGTAGCTTTAATAGAAATTGAGATATAGCAAAGAGCAAAATAAAGATTTTAAATTGAAATCCAAAGGAAACACACTTTGTGGAATATTTTCTTTCGTATAGATAATAGAATCATAACTTTTTTATCTGAACGTTGGGAATGTGGTATTCCAAACATTTGCAAAACAACATTGCAGTTGCTTTAATAAATATCGACATATAGCAAAAAGAAAAATGGAGTTTTTGTATTGAAATTAATGGGAAAAAACACTTTTTGCGATATTTTCTTACCTATACAACATAGAAATGTATATATTTGTGAGAATGTAGGGAATGAGATACTCCAATCATGTGCAAAATGACATGGCTGCAGCTTTAATAGAAATTAAGATATAGCAAAAAGAAAATAGAAGTTTTTAAATTTAAATCAAAGGTAAAACACAATTTGTGCAATATTTTTTTCCTAAACAACATAGAACTGTAATTTTTTGTGATAATGTAGGAAATGGGGTAATCAATTAATGTTCAACACAACATGTCTGTAGATTTAAAAGAAATTGAGATATAGCAAAAAGAAAAATGGAGTTTTCACATGGAAATCAATGGGAAAACTTACTTTGTGTGATATTTTCTCTCCTATACAACATAGAACTCAACATTTATGCAAGAATGTAGTTAATAAGGTACTCCAATCATGTACAAAACGGAATGGCTATCTTTAAATGAAACTTATATATAGCAAATAGAAAAATACAGTTTTTACTTTAAAATAAATAAGAAAAGAAACTTTGTGTGATATTTTCTCTCTTATACAACATAGAACTGCAATTTTTGTGAGAATATAGGGAATGAGGTACTCCAATAATTTTCAAAACAAAATGGCTGTAGCTTTAATAGAAATTGAGATATAGTAAAAGGAATAATGGAATTTTTACATTGCAATCAATAGGAAAACACACTTTGTGCAATATTTTCTCTCCTAGACAACACCATCATCACACCCTTGTCCAGCCTATGGCAGGGTCAGGTCTGTGGGTTCTAATCCTCTACTCCCGTCTATCCCCAACCTGGCTTTCATCCACCCTGTATGCTATGAGGCCCCTCTGTACCACCTGCTGCCACGTCCGCTTGGGTCTCTGCTATTTATGATGCCACCCACCGCCTTTAACCTTATTATTTATCGCATGATGTCCTTCTCCCCTTCACATCACATGCCCCTACAACCTCAACCTATATTCTCTCATCTTCTCCACAATGTCCCCCACCCCCAAGTTGCCTCTAACATACCCGTCTTGGACTCTGTTAGCATGCCACACTCTACTCATGTAACACAGCATTCAAATCTCAGCCACTTGCATTCTCCTCTCATGGTTCTTCCTCACTGGCCAGCACTATGATCCAAACAGCATGGTGGGCCTAACTACAGTTTTGTAAACCTTACCTTTCAACTTTATTGGGACTCTGCAGTCACACAGCACCCTGCTTGCCTGTCTCCACTTTAGCCATCTGGCATTCATTCTGTGGGTAATGTCAAAGTCGATTTCCCCATTGCTCTGAATCACTGATCCTAGATACCTAAATTAACTCACTGCTGATAGCACCTCATTTCCACAACGAACTACACCCCCTTGTTCCTGGCTGCTCCAATTGAAAGCTAAGTACTTTATCTTCCTCATGTTCACCTTGAGGCCCTCCTTTGCCTTAGCTGCTGTAACGTCCTGTAAGCCCTGTTGAACCTTCTCTTGGGACTCCTCTAACCTTCCTACATCATCAGCAAATGCAAAGCACAGGGGGGGCCCATTCCCTTATTCCTGTCTGCTGATCATCCATTGCCAAAGCAAATAGATATGGGCTGAGAGATGATCCTTGATGAAGCCCTACCTTTACCTTGAAGTCACCAGTATTCCTGCATGCTCTCCTCACCCTTGTGGTGGAACCATCATACATACCCTTTTTTATTCTGTTATGCTTAACAGACCTGCATTGCACTATTAACAAAGCCTCAACACTGTCTATGCTTGATACTTATCACCCAGCTTTAATTATCACTTTAACTTTATAGTACTTACAACCCTTAATGTATGACTCACATGAATGTCCCCATGTTTTTGCCTGGGCCAAAGGTGACTATGTGCAACTCTATAAATGTTTAATTTCCAAAAACTGGAAAAAGCATTTGTTCACTTCATGTCCAGAGCTGGACACACAGCAATTTTTTTTTTCTTATGTATGATGCCTATAATAAATGTATCCCAAACAAGTCTACAGTTAGGCGATACCAAAAATTTCCACCTGGTTTAGTTCTCAATTGATTCGTCTCATTAAATGGAAGAGACTCCTATTCTCAGTAAAGAAACGTCATCCTACCTTACTTGCAATCAAGTGGTTTTCTAAGGCATGCTCTCATGTAAAGTGGTTATTGCAGAGGGACCGTTCGAAATTTTTGAGTGATCTACTATCTGAGCATGGATCCTCACTGTCATTTTGGTTACAGTACAAACGACTGAGGTCTGGCAATGTATCAGTTATCTTACTGTTAGAAAATGACAAACTTATCTATGAACCCCTTGAAGTACCAAATGGTTTCAGTACCTATTTTGATAGTCTATCCCAGGACTTTCACAAATTAGCCAAGCCTAGCTGTTACCCTTTTAAAATTCCCACTGAGGGTGATCCCCTTATTCTCAATAAATTGACAGTTCCTCAGGTTAAGTGGGCTATTGGCAGATTGAAGAACTCTATTGCATCTCCATTGCATTCCACCTGTTATCCTGAAGGCCTATAGTGACATCTTCACTCCGATTTTGGCATACATATTCTCCCTGTCTTTATCTGAACAGTTTTTACCTGAGATTTGGAAAATTGCTCTTATAACCCCAATTCACAAAGGGGGGCCTACCAAGATATATCAAATTTCTGACCTATATCAAACCTGTCCTGAAGGTCCTTGAGTGCATAGTTTGCAAAAAAACTGTATGGCTGGAGCTTTTCCTTTCTGCATGAGGCCCAGCATGATTTTTAACCAGGCAGGTCTACTGAGAAAAATTTGCTACTTCACCTAGATCTTATCTCCAATTCTTTTAAAAATAGATGCCATGTGGATACACTGTATTAGACGTCTCTGAAGCTTTTGACAGAGTATCATTACCACTACTTCTGGAAAAATTAGCAGCATATGGTATTTTAGGAAATCTAGCAGTTTTCCTTAAGATATACTTGTCATCTAGATTGGCCAAAAACTATGCCCTTCCCCCTATATGCAGAAAGCGAGACTGCCTCAAGAAAGTGCGTTGAGCCCAATTTGGTTCAACTTGTACATAAGCGACCAATGCTATAATATTACACCTGGTGTCTGTTGCCTGGCCTTTGCAGATGACAATAAGCTGTCAAAGGAGCTTAGAAGTCCATGCTCAACGACCACACTGCAGAACTCACTAAGGGTGGTGGAAAGATGGTCTAGTGCAAATGGTTGCAATTAAACCAGGACAAAACTTTAGTTATATAATTTTAAATATTAAATCGCCAATCTACTTCCCTTATACATTTGCTGATGGTTCAGCAGTCCATAGAAATCTGTCAGTTAGAGACCTGGGTGTCTTTTTTGATAAAAAGCTTACATTCCAGTCTCATCTCCACCACTTATACCTTAAAACGAGAAGAGACTGTAATGCCATTTATCACATCAAGGGCATGGCACATTTTCCTAATTTGTCTGCCTGTATATTTTGTGGTTTTAAGAAACCATTAATAATGTATGGCATGATCTGTTAGTCACATTGTAGCCCTTCACTCTACAATAAACAAAGAAAGTTCCATGACAAGGCTTTATTGATAAATCATTCCACTTTAAAAGAGGATCATCATGCAAGTAGGACCATTCTAACTTTTGAACAAAATATCATTTATACACAGGTGCTATGGCTCTATCGATTGTGGTCTCAGCATATAAATTGTTTGGAATTGCTACAAAGATTACAAATTCACGTCCCCAGCCATCAATTCCGATGCAAATGTTTTTTTATCACAATTTGGATATAATAATAATCCTTTACCTTGTGCCCAGAAAGATTTCAATTCCTTGGGATTGAATATTGATGACTTATTATGACCTGGAGTTGATTAGAAAATGGAAGTTCAATAACTGCTAAGTCAGGACATCTAAGCAGGACAATTACATACAAATTCATTTCATCCTACTACATCTTTATCAAAGTTTCCTAGTTCTAACAAATAATATTTGGTCAGTCAGCCAGGCCACTGCCAAACAACACCAGTAACCCAAATCCCTTTAATCATTCAGCCCCTATCACCTACCTTCTCCCATCTGTAGTTGTAATGGTTTAACCTGTTACTGCAGATGTAAATAAGCAATTCCTAATAATAATAATTTCATTGTAAAAACACAATTTTTCTTTTTGCAATATCTCAATTTCTATTAAAACTACAGTAATGCCGTTTTGCACATTATTTTGGCACCACATTCCTAACATTCTGGATAAAAGTTATGATTCTATTATGTATAGGACAGAAAATATCGCACAAAGTGTGTTTTCATATAGATTTCAATGTAAAAACTCCATTGCTTTTTGCTATATCTTAATTTCTATTAAAGCTACAGCCATTGGCAAACCACTAAGGATTGCATGTAGGTGGCAGGCTTCGTTTTGCTTGAGAGTGAAAATTGGCATTTTTAAAGAGAAATACTAACTGAATTAGAATTATACAAACGCCTTTTGCGAGGAAGAACAGTCAGGTAACAAAAGGTAGGAAGGCGAAAGTAGGGCTGGAAACAGAAGCAAGACTTAGGGTGGTTTTGAGAGTTGTGGGCGATAATAAGCCCATCGACGCCATCACATCTTCTGCCATGCTTTGCAGAGCAGTGCATCGTCTGTCTCTGCAGGCAAGCAGTCATCCAGGCACCCATTAACCACTTCTCTGGGTTGTTTGTCTGCTGTTTCTTTTCATTCCTTCTTTCTTTTCCCACTTTCTCACTGGGCCGGTTGGCACCCTAACTTAAAGCTTATTTATTTTTTCATTGTAGCTATTATTGCTATAAATTATTAATCTTTTACTAGAAGCAGGTAAGTTTTTGGTTCAAGTATAAGGTGTGAAGTGTAGAATACCAGGAGAGTGTGAGACCTCTACTCACTTGGGGATGATTAGACAACTAATGAGTATGTCCTGTGGGGTTAAACGCCACCCCCTCACAGGTAGCCTTGCCACTATTATTGCGAGTACTGGGCATCTGACTGGATAGCCCCCAGTCAGAGTCAATGCATCAAATAAGGAGGGGAGCGGCGAGTTGTGTTGGACACACCAGTTCTTCTCTGATCATTGAAGTTAAGCAACGCAAGCCCAGTTAGTACTTACATGGGTGGTCACTCGGGAGAGCTGGGTACTGCTAATACCCAATAAGCATTTCATTAGTGTAGTGTCTGTACAGTATATGCATTAGAACTATACAGTGGATGGGTCTCTAATGACCTTGTAGTTGACGGGACCTTAAACTCCAACAAACAACAACAAAAATCAAATAAGGAGGTTAGAGAGCGATTTAGGACGTGGAATGTTGGGACCCTCTCAGGGAAAACTTTGGATCTAGTTGCAACCCTAATGCATAGGAAGATAAGAATTGCATTCCACCAATAGACAAGATGGAAGGGAAATAGGTCAAACGCTCTTGGCGAGGGATACAATCCGATTTACACAGGTAGCAAAGAGGGACAAAATGGAATGGGTATTGTATTAAGTAATGAGTTACAGCAAGGGATCACTTCAGTTAAGAGAGTGAGTAGTAGGATAATGTTAGTTACTGTTGCATGGGAGGGTATTGTCCTCTACCTCATAAGCACATATGCCTTCAAGCAGGCCTGGGGGACACAACAAAAGCAGAGCTTTGGGATGACTTTGATGACGTGGTTCAGTCATTAAATAGAAAAATTGGACAGGTCAAGGGAAATGAGCGACTAATTATTGGGGGAGACTTTAATGCACATGTGGGTAAGGATGGTCTGGGATATGAGGAAGTACATGTGGAAAGGGGGTATGGGAAGATCAACCCCAAGGGGCAGAAGGTTTTTGAACCAGCAAGTGTACACAGCCTGGCATTGGCAAATACATAGTTCAATAAGAGGGAAAAGCACCTTATCACTTACCAATCACAACAGGGGAGATCCCAAACAGACTTTTTCATGGTTTGGAAGCAACACAGGGTGGAGATCTAAGACTGCTGGGAACTACCTTGTGGGGATTTCCAGAAGAAGAGGCCTTAATTTGCTCATAGTAAAAATTTTAATAAAGGGGATAGTTAGGAAACACACATGGAAAGGAGAATCAGTAATCAGGTAGTAAAAGTTACCCACATAAGCAGATGAATTCCAGCAGGAGGTTCTCAGACAGGTTGACTGGGTCTGGGATGGGCCAGCTAATGTCATTTTTGATATGGTTGCTAGGATGGTTAGGAGATGTGGAGATGTGCTGTTAGGCATGGGTAGAGTAGGAGGCACTTACAATGGTAGGCAGACATGGTGGTGGAATAAGGAGGTGGAAGCAGCCATAAAAATAAAGAAGGTGGCTTTTCATAGGTGGAGAGAAACAGGGGATCAGGTATCAAAGGCCGATTATGTTCATGCAGGGAAAAATG
>JAAFCE010009127.1:9067382-9085019 GCA_013389805.1 Trigoniulus corallinus
GTAAGGATGTCACCAGGGATAGAAATAGTAAGGATGTCACCAGGGATAGAAATAGTAAGGATGTCACCAGGGATAGAAATAGTAAGGATGTCACCAGGGCCATAATGGCCAAGGATACCGAGGGTAGGGTCCTGTTCCAACCAGCAGAGGTAATCAAAAGAAGGGAGGACTACTACCAGAGCCTCTTAAATGCTGCCAATTGTGCAACAGTCACAGGTAGCAACCCTTGTACACCACTGACAGTGGAAAGGGTGAGTGAGGATGAAATATTCAGTGCCCTTCAAATGATGAAAGTTAAGAAAGCAGTAGGCCCTGATAAGATACCCATGGACGTTTGGCACGCCTTAGGAACTACAGAAATTACATGGCTAGGGATGCTTTTCATTAAGTTAGCAAATAGTGACAGGATGCCATCTGCATGGAGAGAGAGTTAGGTATTTCCTCTGTTCAAGGGCAAAGGAGATGCCCAGGATTGTGGAAACTATAGAGGCATACAGCTTATGAGCCATTCTATGAAATTGTGAGAGCGAGTAATAGAATGTTGCCTCAGAATCCTGAACTAGTGTCCAGGGAAATCAATTTGGGTCTATGCCAGGTAGGTCCACCATGGAACCAATATTTATTCTTCGACAGATGACAGATAAACACAGAGCAGCAAAGAAGGACCTGCATGCTGTGTTCATTGACCTGAAGAAGGCCTATGATAGTGTCCATAGACAGGTACTGAGGAGCATTTTAAGAAAGAAAGGAGTAGATGAGGGCCATATTAGGATAGTGCAGGATATGTATGAAGGTTTCATTGCTAGGCTGAGGACAGCATGGGGAAACACTGCATGCTTCAATGGGCAGATTTGGGTGCATCAAGGGTCAGCACTCAGACCATATCTATTTACCTCAGTAATGGATGAGCTGCTGATGGGGATACGGGAATGGGCCCCTCAATGTCTGGCATTTGCTGATGACGTTGAAGGCTGGAGAAGTCCAAAAGGATACACAAAAAAGGCTGCATGACATCAAAATAGAAAGGCTTTAAATTTAAGTGGCAAGGGACAAGGGGGCAAGATCAGTTGTGGGGGTGAGAAGATACCAGGGGTGCATGAGTTTCAGTATTTAGGATCAGATTTCCAGAGCAATAGGGAGATTTAATCAGATGTGACACATAGGATTAAGGCAGCATGGCAGAAATGGAGACAGACAAGTGGGGTCTTGTGTGACCGATGAGTCCCAATTATGCTGAAGGGCAAAGTGTAAAGAACTGTAATTAGACCCTCAACGTTGTATGCCTCAGAGTGTTGGGCAGCTAGGAAAAACCATGAAAGGCAAATGCAAATGGTGAGGAAGAAAATGCTGTGCCACATGAGTGGGGTGTCAAGAGCCCATAGAATCCGAAACACTTATGTTATAGGTAGCATGGGAGTGGGGGACATTTCAGAGAAGATGAGTAAGAATCGCCTGAGGTAGGATGGGCATGTTATGATGAGGGGAGAGGAGGACCTTATTAGGGCTATTATGGAACTGATGGTGATAGCAGCACCAGGGGTAGAGGACGACCAACATGGACATGGGCACAGGCGGTGCAGAGGGACATGGAGGCATGCAGGGAGGATGGGGACCTAGTGGAAGATAGGCTGGTGTGAAGGATAAGAACCAACAGACCTGACCCTGTATCAGGCAGAAGAAGGGTGAGATGATGCTGATGACATTAAAGCTGCAGCCATGCCGTTTTTCTCATAGATGGAGTACATCATTCCCTACATTCCCACGAAAATTTACAGTTCTATGAAATTATAGGAGAGAAAATATCCCACAAAGTGTGTTTTCATATTGATTTCACTGTAAAAACTCCATTTTCTTTTTGCACAAAATGCACAAATTGCACAAATTCTTATTGATTTCAATGGAAAATCTTTGTTTCTTGCTGTATTTTAATTTCTATTAAAGCTACACCCAGGCCGTTTTGCACAAGATTAGAGTACCACATTCTCTACATTCTGTCCAAAATTTGTGGATCTATTATGTATAAGAAAGAAAATATCACACAGTGTGTTTTTCATTGATTTCAATGGAAGAAATTCATATTTCTTTTTGCTATATCTCAATTTCTATTAAAGCTACAGCCATGCCGTTTTTCACTTGATTGGAGTACTACTTTCTAACATTCTGAAGAAAAGGTATGATTTCATTATGTATAGGAAAGAAAATACTCACAAAGTGTGTTTTTCCGTGGATTTCAAAGTAAAATCTCAATTTTTCTTTTTGCTATATCTCAATTTCTATTAAATCTATTTGAAATTTTGAAATTATTGGAGAACCTAATTCTCTACATTCTTGCAAAAATTTACAGTTGTATGTTGTATAGGAGAGAAAATATCACACAAATTGTGTTTTCTCATTGATATTAATATAAAATCTCTATTTTTCTTTTTGGTATATCTCAATTTCTGGGAAAGCTACAGCCATGCCATTTTCAAGTGTTTGGAGAACATCATTCCCTACATTATGGCAACAATTTACAGTTGTATGTTGTATTGCAGAGAAAATATTGCGCACAGTGTGCTTTCCCATTGATTTGAATATAAAAACTCCATTTTCTTTTTCCTATATCTCAATTTCTATTAAATATGCAGCCAAGCCATTTTGCACATGATTGGAGTAGCTCATTCCCTACATTCTCTCAAAAAATTAAAGTTCTATGTTGTATAGGAAAAAAAATTCGCACATAGTGTGTTTTTTCATTGACTTCAATTTAAAAACTCCATTTTTTCTTTTTGCTATTTCTCAATTTCTGTGAAAGCTGCAGCCATGCCGTTTTTGCAATTTATTATTATTATTGATCACTAACGTACTAAAAGTACACCATACACCAAACCATCTACATAACTATCCAATGACACAAACAAACAAGTATTAAACACAATATGGCAAAGACAACCAGTCAGAAGACTCAGGTCGCTGTTGCAAGGTCTAACAAGTACTTCAGTAATGCTTCCTGAAAGTATCTGCAAAATGCTAGGCATCTGTAACGAGAACAATCAAAAATAGTAGACATGAGGGAGTGGGGCAAAGCATTCCACCCAAAGAAACACACAAAAGGGAAAGCTTTATGGCGAGAGTACCAGTAAGGAGTCATGGGCTGAAATAGAAATAGCCTGGGATGTCATACAGTAACCAAAGATGCAAAGAACTTGTTAATGTAATAGCAGGGATGAGTTTTTCATCTGAGTGCACTTGCAATAGACATAAGGTGACAGAGAGACAGGTAATTTCTAAGAGAAAGAATTCCATAATTATTACAACATTGGGATACACAGGAAAACCATGGAATGTTGAGTATAACCCAGAGTATGTGGTTATAAGCAGTATGATATATGGTATGATATATATATGTATGATATGTATGATATATATATATGATATATGTATGGTTATAAGCAGTATTCTCTTTCCTATACATAATAGAATCATAACTTTTATCCAGAATGGTGGAAATGTGGTACTCCAATCATGTGTAAAACGGCATGGGTGTAGCTTCAATTGAAATTGAGATATAGCAAAAAGAAAAATGCAGTTTTTACATTGAAATCAATAGAAAAAACGCACTTTGTACACGTTGGGTCCTATGCATGATAGAACAGTAATTTTTTTCTAGATTGTGAGAAATGTGGTACTCTTATCTTGTGCAAAACTGTATGGCTATAGCTTTATTAGAAATTGACATATAGCAAAAAGACAAATGGAATTTTTACATTGAAATCCATTGAAAAACACACATTGTGCAATATTTTCTCTCCCATAGAAAGAAAACAGTAAATTTTTGGAAGAATGTAGGGAATCGGGTAATCATTGGTTCTGCAATCATTGGTACTCTAATCATCTGTTGCTTTAATAGAAATTTAGATGCAGCAAAAAGAAAAATAGAGATGTGCGATATATTCCATCCTATACAACATAAAACTAAATTTTTGTGAGAATGTAGGGAATGAGGTACTCCAATCATGTGCAAAATGTCATTGTTTTAGCTTAAATAGAAATTGAGATATAGGAAAACGAAAAATAAAGTTTTTACATTGAAATCAATGATAAAACACACATTTTGTGGTTTATTATTTCCTATACATTATAAAATCATAACTTTTATCAAGAATGTTTTAACTGTGGTACTTCAATCATGTGCAAAACGAGATGGCTATAGCTTTAATAGAAATTGAGATATAGCAAAAAGAAAAATGAAGTTTTTAAATAGAAATCAATGGCAAAACATAATGTGGAATATTTTCTCTCCTGTACAACATAGAACTTTAAATTTTTGTGAGAATGTAGCGACTGAGGTACTCTAATTATCTACAAAACGGCATGCTGTAGGTTTTACAGAAATTGAGAAATAACAAAAAAAAGAAAAATGAAGTTTTTACGTTGAAATCAAGTGGAAAACACACATTGCGATATATTTTCTCTCCCATAGAAAATAAAACTCTAAATTTTAGCAAGAATGTAGGGAATGAGGTACTCCAATAATGTGCAAAACGGCATGGCTGTAGCTTTAATAGAAATTGAGATAAAGCAACACACTTTGTTTAAATTATTCTTTCCCATACATAATAGAATCATAGCTTTTATCAAGAATGATAGGAGTGTAGTACTTGAATCATGTGAACCACGTTACAAACATTCTGGATATAAGTTATGATTCTATTACATATGGGAGAGAAAATATAGCAACAAGTGTGTTTTCTAATTGATATCAATGTAAAAACTCCATATTTCGTTTTGCTATATCTCAATTTCTAGTAAAGCCACCGCGAATCCACTTTGCACATGATGAGGGTACCACATTTCTTACTTTCTGGATAAAAGTTATGATTCTATTAAGTATAGGAAAGAAAATATCGCTCGAATTGTGTTTATTCATTGATTACATTCTATTCTCAATTTTTTTTTTTTTTTTGCAATATCTCAATATCTATTAACACTACAGCAATGCCGTTTTGCAGATGAGTTTAGTACCTCATTCCCTACATTATCACAAAAAATTTACAGTTTTATGTTGTATAGGAAAGAAAATATTGCACAAAGTTTTTTTCCTGTTGATTTCAATGGAAATACTCTATTATTCTTGTTGGTATATCTGAATTTCTATTAAAGCTACATCCATGCCATTTTGTGCATGAATGGAGTACCTCGTTCCCTACATTCTAACAAAAATTTACAGTTGTATGTTTTATAGGAGAGAAAATATCGCAGATTGTGTTTTCCTATTGATTTAATGTAAAACTTTTTTGCTATACCTCAATTTCTATTAAACCTACAGCCATGCCGTTTTGCACATGATTCAAGTACCAGATTCTTAACATTCTGGATAAAAGTTATGATTCTATAATCAATAGTGTGAAAATATCACACAAAGTGTGTTTTCTCATTTATTTCAATGGAAAAAGTCCATTTTTTTGCTATATCTCAATTTCTATTAAAGCTACAGCCATGCCGTTTTGCACATGATTGGAGTATCACATTTCCTAAATTCTGGATAAAGTTATGATGCTATTATGTATAGGTAATAAAATATCACACAAAGTGTGTTTTCCAAATTGATTTCAATGAAAAAACTTCAATTATCTTTTTGAAATACCTTCTTTTCTATTAAAGCTACAGCCAAGCCGTTTTACACGTGATTGGAGTACCTCATTCCCTACATTCAAAAAAAAATTTACAGTTCTATGTTGTAAAGGACAGAAAGTGACGTACAAAGTGTGATTTCCTATTAATTTAAATTTAAAAGCTGCAGCCAGGCCGTTTTGCACATGATTGGGGTACCTCATTCCCTACATTCTTGCAAAAATGTTGTATATAAGAGAAAATATCGAACATTGTGTTTTCCCAATGATTTCAATTTAAAAACTCCGTTTTTCATTTTGCTATGTATCAAGTGTTATTACAACTACAGCCATGGTGTTTTGGATATCATTAGAGTAACTCATTCCCTACATTCTCACAAACATTTACAGTTCTGTGTTATATAGGAGAGAAAATATCGCACAGTGTGTTTTCCCATTGATTTCAATGCAAAAACTCCATTTTTTTCACTATACAGTGGTTTCCCACTTAACGAACGTAATTCTTTCAAGCGATACGTTCGTTATGAGGGGTGTTCATTTTGCAGAACACAATTTCCCATAGATCTCTATGTTACATTGTGTAATTGGTTCCGGGTTACCACGAAAAATTGTGAAAATATTAAAGAAGTTAAAAACAAAGTGCAGTGCTAATTGTTTATGAGCAAAACCACTCTAGGACTCTTATTCGGGAGGTTCACAATTCACAAAATCTAGGAATTGCCCTGCTATGAGAAGGCAGCCGATTGTTTGCAGTGTACAGTTGAACGGTGCTCATCAGCAAATGCCATGCATTGAGGTGTACATTCTCCTACTCCCGTCAGTAGCTTGTTCATAACCAGAATTAAAAGGTATGGATTTGAGTGCTGAACCTTGGTGCACCCCAAACTTCATTGGGGAGCCCACATTTTTTTCCCAAGCTGTCCTTACCCTGGCTGTGGAATGAAGTCATCATATGACTACATATCCTAAACTATTCAAATAAATCCTTTTTCTACCCCCTTTTGCATAATGCCTGTTGTGGAACACTGGTAAGCCTTCTCCAAGTCGATAATGATGGTATGGAGATCCTTCTTAGTGGTTCTATACTTTTCTATCATCTGCCTCAGAATGAAGATTCGTTCCATTGTGGACCTGCCTAGCATGAACCCAAACTGATTTCCATGAACACTACTAGTTCTATCCTGGAGTTGACATTCTATTACATTACATTGGTATAACTCATTGAATTAATAACTCTATAGTAACTACAATCTTGGACATCCTATACCAGTGGTGGCGAAACGATTTTGATGACGGGTCACAATAACACAAAAGAAAACCAAGATTTTGTCCATGGGTCAGATGCAAGCACTATTCAATTTTATGAATAAAAATAAGTTATTATTAATAGTGAATAATGTTTATTAAAGGCGGGAATAGAGAACTTCATCCAACTTTTATTACACCTTGGGCCACTTAAAATTGCACAGTGGGTTAGAGGTTACCACCACTGTCCTACACAGTTTCTAGTTCACTTTGTATATTGAACAAGCGTTCATTATGTGAAACAAGTTCGTTAGGCAATACTCCCACCCATTTTGATGGTGTTCGTTATAGGAAGCATTCATTATACAAGGCGTTTGTTAAGCGGGGTGCCACTGTATCTCAACTTCTATGAATGCTCCAGCCATGCCATTTTGTAGATGATTGGGGTTACACATTCCCAACATTCTGGATAAAGCTATGATTCTATTATAATAAGCAAGAAAAATATCACACAAAGTGTGATTTCCCATTGATTCAAATGTAAAAACTCTATTCTGTCTTATTGCTATATCTCAATTTCTATTAAAGCTACACCCATGCCGTTTTGCACATGATTGGAGTACCTAATTTCCTACATTATCACAAAAAATTACAGTTCTATGCTGTTTGGGAGAGAAAAATATCGCACAGAGTGTTTTCCTATTGATTTCAATTTAAAAACTACATTTTTTTACTACATGTAAATTTCTTTTAAAGCTACAGCAGTGCCGTTTAGCACATGATCGGAGTACCTCATTCTGTACATTCTCAAAAACATTTACAGTTGTATGTGATATATTAGAGAAAATATTACACAAAGCATGTTTTCCAATTTATTTCAATGTAAAAACTCCATTTTTTCTTTTGCTATATCTTAATTTCTATTAAAGCTGCAGCTATGCCATTTTGCACATTGTAGGAGTGCCACATTCAATGCATTTTAGTCAAAATTTGCAGTTCTATTTTGTATAGGAGGCTAAATGCACAAATTGCGTTTTCTTATTCATTTTAATGGAAAAACTTTATTTTTCCTCTTGCTATATCTCAATTTCTATTAAAGCTACAATGGAGTACCACATTCCCTAGATTCTATTACTTATATGAAAGGAAATATTTCACATGTGTGTTCTTATTAATTTAATGAAAAAACTTCACATTTCTTTTTTGCTATATTTAAATTTTAATTAAAACTACAGCCATGCCCTTTTGCAAATGATTCGAGTACCTCATCCCCTACATTCTAAAAAATTTACATGTCTATGTTGTATAAGAGAAAAAATATTGCACAAAGTGTGTTATCACAGTGATCTCATTGCAAAAATTTCATTTTTCTTTTTGCTATATCTTAATTTCTATTAAAGCTACAGCCATGCTGTTTTGCATATGATTGGACAACCTCGTTCCCTACATTCTCACAGAAATTTTCAGTTTTATGTTGAATATGGGAGAAAATATCGCACAAAGTGTGTTTTCTTATTGATTTCAATGGAAGAATTTTCTTTTTCTTTTTGCTATATCCAAATTTAAATTAAAGCTACAGCCATGCCGTTTTGTCCATGATTAGAGTACAACATTTATAACAATTGGGATATAAGTTTTGATTCTTTAATGTATAGAAAAGATAGTATTGCACAAAGTGTGTTTTTCTATTGATTTCAATGTAAAGAACTCCATTTTTCTTTTCACTATATCTCAATTTCTATTAAAGGTTCAGCCATGCCGTTTTGCACATGATTGGAGTACCACATTCTTTGCATTCTCAGAAAAAAATTTCATTTTTATGTTGTATTGGAGAGAAGGTATTCTACAACGTGTGTTTTCCAATTTAATTCAATTTTATTTTACTTTTTTCTATATCTCTTTTTCCATTAAAGCTCTAATGATGCCGTTTTGTACATGATTGGAAAACCACGTTTTCTACATTCTTTCCAATATTTGTGGTTCTATTACGTATAGGAAAAAGAAATCGCACAAAGTGTGTGTTTTTTATCTTATTACAAAACCTTCATATTTCATTTTGCTATATCTCAATTTCTATTAAAGCTAAAGCCATGCCGTTTTGAACATGATTAGTGTACCTTGTTCCCTACATTCTCATAAATACTTACAGCTGTATATTGTATAGGAGAGTAAATATCGCACAAAGTGTGTTTTCCCATTGATTTCAATGCAAAAACTACATTTTTCTTTTTGCTGTATCTCAATTTCTATTAAAGCTAAAGCCATGCTGTTTTGCAAACGATTAGAGTACCATATTCCCTACATTCTCGAAAAAATTTACAGTTCTATCTTGTATAAGTGAGAAAATATCTCACAAAGGGTGTTTTCCCATTGATTTAAATTTAAAATCTCTATTTTTCATTTTGCTATATCTCATTTTCTATTCAAGCTACAGCCATGCCGCTTTGCACATGAATAAAATATTACATTCCCAACATATTGGAAAAAAAGTTATGATTCTCTTATGCATAGGAATAAAACTATTGCAAAAAGTGGGTTTCCTATTAATTTCAATGCAAAAACTACATTTTTCTTTTGCTATATGTGAATTTCTATTAAATCTACAGCCAAGCGTTTTGCACACTATTGGAGTACCACATTTCCAAAATTCTGAATAAAAGTTATGATTTAATAATGTATAAAAGAGAAATGTCGCACAAAGTGTATTTTCCATTTGATTTCAATGTAAAAACTTCATTTTGCCATTTGCCGTTTTGCACATGATTGAAGTACCTTATTCCCTACATTCTCACAAAAATTACCAGTTCTATGTTGTGTAGGAGAAGAAATATTGCACAAACTGTGTTTTTCCGTAGTTTTCAATGTAAAAACTCCCTTTTTCTTCATTTTGTATCTCAATTTCAAAAAAGCCAAAGCCATGCCGGTTTGCATATCATTTGAGTACCACATTTCCAACATTCTGGATAAAAGTAATGATTCTATAATGAATAGGAGAAAACATATCGCACAAAGTACTTTTTCCCATTGATTTCCCATTGATTGTTTTTTTTTGCCATATCTCCATTTCTATTAAAGCTACAGCCATGCCGTTTTGCACATGACTGGAGTACCACATTTCCAACATTCTGGATAAATGTTATGATTCTATTTAGTATAGGAATGAAAATTTTGCACAAATTGTATTTTCCTATTGATTTTAATGTAAAAACTCCATTTTTCATTTTACCATCTCTCAATTTCTATTTAAGCTACAGCCATGCCGTTTTGCACATGATAGGAGTACCTGGTTCCCTGCATTCTCACAGTAATTTACTGTTCTATGTTGTATAGGAGAGAAAATATCGCACAAAGTGTGTTTTCCCATTGATTTCAATTTAAAAAGCATTTTCTTTTTGCTATATCTCAATTTCTATTAAAGCTAGAGCCATAACGTTATGCACATGATTGGAGTGCCACATTCCCAACATTCTGAATAAAAGATATGATTCTATTATGTATAGGAGAGAAATATCGCACAAAGTGTGTTTTTCCATTTATTTTAATGTAAAAACTTCGTTTTTCATTTTATCTATATCTCAATTTCTATTAAAGCTACAGCCATGCCGTTTTGCACATGAATGGATTACCACATTTTAAACATTTTGGATTAAATTTGTGATTCTATTATGTATAGGAATGTAAATCTCACACAAAGTGTGTTTTCTAATTGATTTGTATAGAAAAACTTTTCTCATTGATTTCACCGTAAAAACTCAATTGTGGTTTAAATTTGCAGTTCTATCACGTATAGGAGACAAAATGCAAAATACTTTTTTTTTCACATTAATTTTAATGGAAAAACTTCATTTTTCTTTTTGCTATATCTCAAGTTCTATTAAAGCAACAGCCATGCCTTATTGCAGATAATAGGAGTACTACATTCCCTACATCCACTTTAAAATTTGTGGTTCTAATATTTATAGGAAACAAAATATTGCAAAAAAGGTTTTTTCCTATTAATTTTAATCAAAAAACTTCGTATTTCTTTTTCTTTATCTCAATTTCTATAAAGGCTACAGCTATGCCGGTTTGCACATGATTGGAGTTCTTCATTCCCTAAATTTTGGCAAAAATTTACAGTTGCATGTTTTATAGGAGAGAAAATATTGCCCAAAGTATATTTTCCTATTGATTTCAATGTAAAACCTCCATTTTTCTTTATTATATATCCCAATTACTATTAAAGCTACAGCCACGCAATTTTGCACATGATTGGAATACCATATTTCCAACATTCTGGATGAAAGTTATGATTCTATTATGTATAGGAAAGAAAATATCGTACAAAGAGTGTTTTCCCATTGATTTCAATGAAAAAATACTATTTCTCTTTTTGCTTTTTCTTAATTTCTATTAAAGCTACAGCAATGCCGCATTGCACATGATTGGAGTACCACTTTCCCTACATTCTTGCAAAAATGTACAGTTTAATGTTTTGAGTGCAAGGGTGAACATTATTAGGGTACGCCATACTATTAGTCAGAAATATATATTTAAGAGTTGGGGTTGCCACAGGGTAGTGCACTCCGTCCAATCCTATTTATCATCTTTTTGGATGACCTTTACTCTTTTATCCCAAGTGGTGGTATGAATTAAACGTTTGCTGATGACTTGAAGCTCAGTCAGATTGTGACTTATGATGGGTCAGCAAAATTGCTGAATGACTCCCTTAGCTTGGTTGAGCACTGGCTTACCTACAACAATCTGATTTTAAATCATAATAAAACTTTAATTATAACGTTCATTTGGCTACGACTCCTGTGGTTTATCTGTATACCTTCAGTGATATCACAGTTATCCCAAGGAATGATGTGGTACATGATCTAGGAATTTTAATGGATTCAAAATTGACGTTCTCACAACAGGTAAACCACTTATATTTAAATGTCAGGAGAGCCTATCATGCTGTCTCCTATGGGAGAGGAATTCAAAGCACCCCAGCCTTGCTGACTGTGCTATTTGATGCTATTATTTGGCCTGTTATCTCTTACTGTATCATTTGTTGGTCTGCTTGGAGCATATCACATTTAGAGAAGCTAATGAAAATACATAATAGAGCTTTAGGTTTGAAGGGCTCTGCCACAATTAATTTTAAGAGAGGCTGCTGTGGGGCCAAAAAATTACCATTTATGAAATTCATAACATATTCACGTATACATTGGCTTAATCGCTTATTTGCCTGTATTTAAATATACAGGCGATAGGAGAAATCCTCTCTATACAGCACAAAGAGATTTCAATAACTTAGACTTCACCATTGATGATCTGTTAGCACCAATTGAGACCTTTAAAATAAAGTTACTTCCTCACCTCCATAGTGAACTCCAGAGTGCAGGCATCTAGTTCATTATCCCATTGATATTATCAATACAGCTATGCTACATCCTTTTGATCTAATTTAATTACTTGTATTTTCGTTTGTTGAAACTTTTTAACTCACATATTGGTCGTATTATTGGACTACTATTTATTAATAATTTATGATGCTTGTGAAAAAATTTTTATATTGCCAGATAACTTTTATCCAGTATATCAGTTTCATGTTGCAGGTTATGGGTTGTTTTAAATTTTTCTTTTTTGTTCTTATTTTGCATTCTTATTTGTCTTGTGTTAGTCTTGTATTTGTCTTGTATCTTCTGTTGTTAGTCTAGTATTTAGGGTTTTACATTGCCCCCAACATCCACTACATATGGGCTTACCTGTGTAGGGGATTTAAAGCATATGAAACATTAACAATATATAGGAGAGAAAATATCACATAAAGTTACAGAGCTTAAAGCTACAGCCATGCCGTTTTGCAAATGTTTGGAGTACCCCATTTCTGACATTATCACAAAAATTTACAGTGCTATGTAGTATAGAAGAGAAAATATTGGACAAAGCGTGTTTTCCTATTATTTCAGAAGTAAAATCTCTATTTTACTTTTTAATATATCTCAATTTCTATTAAAGCTGCATCCACGCACTTTTGCACATGATTGGAGAAGCTCATTCCTTACATTCTGGCCAAAACTCGTAGTTCTATCTGATACAGGTGACAAAATGCACAAAGTGTGTTTTCTAATTGATTTCAATGTAAAACTCGCTTTTTTTCTTTTTGCTTTATCTCAATTTCTATTAAAGCTACAGCGATGCTGTTTTGCATATCATTGGAGTACCACATTTCAACATTCTGGATAAAAGTCATTATTCTATTATGTATAGGAAAGAAAATATCACAAAAAGTGTGTTTTCTAATTGATGACAAAAGAAGAACTTAATATTTCTTTTTGATCTCTCAATTTCTATTAAAGCTGCAACCATAGCAGTTTGCAATGATTGGAGTATCTCATTCCCTACATTCTCACAAAAATCTACACTTCTATGTTGTATAAGAGAGGAAATATCACGCAATCTGTGTTTTCCTATTGATTTTAATTAGAATACTCCATTTTTCTTTTTGCTTTATCTCAATTTCTGTTAAAGCTAGAGCCATGCCGTTTTGCAAATGATTGGCGTACCTTATTCCCTACATTGTCAAAAAAATTTACAGTTCTAGGTTTTATGGGAGAGGAAATATCGCTCAAAGTGTATTTTCCCATTGATTTTAATGTAACAGATCCATTTTTCTTCTTGCTATGGCTCAATTTCTATTAAAGCTACAGCTATGCAGTTTTGCACATGATTGGATTACCACATTCCCAACATTCTGGATAAAAGTTATGATTCCATTTTGTATATGTGAGAAAATATCACCCAAAGTGTGTTTTCCCATTTATTACATTAAAAAAACTCCATTTTTCTTTTTGTTATATCCTTTGCACATGATTTTGTTATATCTTTGCACATGATTGGAGTACCACATTCCCAACATTCTTGATGAAAGTTATGATTCTAATATCCAAAAATGTGTGCTTTCTGATTGATTTCAATGTAATGACTTCATTTTTCTTTCTTTTGCTATTACTCAATTTCTATTAAAGCTGCAGCCCTGCCATTTTGCACATGATTGGAGTACGTCATTCCCTACATTCTTGCAAAAATTAACAGTTCTATGTTGCATAGGAGAGAAAGTATTGAACAAATTGTGTTTTCCCATTGATATCAATGTAAAATCTCCATTTTTCGTTTTGCTAGTTCTAAAATTCTATTAAATCTGCAGCCATGCCGTTTAGCAAATAATGAAAGTACCTCATTCCCCAACATTCTAAAGAAAATTTACAATACAATGTTGTTTAGGAAAGAAAATTTTGCACAAAATGTGTTTTTCCATTAATTTAAATCAAAAAGCTTGATTTTTCCTTTTGCTACATCTCAATTTCTAGTAAGCTACAGCCATGCCGTTTTTCACATGATTGGTGTACCTCATTCCCTACATTCTCACAAAAATTTACAGATCCAGATCCAGGTTACTATTGATTTCAATGTGAAAACACCATGTTTTGTTTTGCTATATCTCAATTTCTATTAAAGCTACAGCTATGCCATAGATGACTGAAGTACCCAATTTACTATATTCTGGACAAAATTTCATTTCTATTATATATATATGGGAGACAAAATGTACAAAGTGCGTTGTTCCATGGATTTCTACATAAAAACCTCATTCTTTTTTTTCTATATCTGAATTTCTATTAAAGATACAGCCATTCCGTTTTGCAAAAGATGAAATACCGTGTTAATAACAATTTTGTTAAAAGTTATGTTCTGTTATGTATTGGAAAGAAACTATCGCACAAAGTGATTCCTATTGATTTCAATGTAAAAACTCCATTTTTCTTTTTGCTATATCTCAATTTCCATTAAAGCTACTACCATTTTTCCGTACATTATTGCAAAAATTTACAGTTCTACGTTGTATCGGAGAAAAAATATTGCACAAAGTGTGTTTTCATATCTATTTCATTGTAAAAACGCCATTTTTCTTTTTGCTTTATCTCAGTTTCTATTAAAGCCACAGGCAAGCAGTTTTGCACATGATTGGAGAACCATATTCCCAACATTCTAGATAACAGTTATAATTTAATTATCTATAGGTAAAAAAATTTTGCACAAAATGAGTTTTTCTAATGATATAAATGTAAAAACTCCATTTTTCTTTTTGATAAATCTTAATTTCTATTAAAGCTACAGCCATGCCCTCTTGCACATAATTAGAGTACCTCATTCCCTACATTATAACAAAAATTTACATTTCTATTTTGCATTGGAGAGAAAATATCGCGCAACATATGTTTTCTTAATGATTTCAATATAAAATCTCCATTTTTCTTTTTGCAATATATCAATTTCCGTTAAAGCTAAAGCTATGCCTCATTCTCTGCATTCATGCAAAAATTAACAGTTTTATGTTTTAGAGGAAAGAAAATGTTAAACAAAGTGTGTTTTCCTATTTATTTCAATTTAAATACTCCACTTTTGTGTTTGCTAAATTTCAATTTCTATTGAAGCTCAAGCCATGCTGTTTTGCGCATGATTGAGTACGTCATTCCCTACATTCTCGCCAAAAATTATAGTTCTTTGTTCTATAGGAGAGAAAATATCGCACAAAGGGTGTTTTCCCATGTATTACAGTGTAAAAACGTAGTTTTTCTTTTTTCTATATCTCAATTTCTATTAAAGCTACAGCAATGCTCTTTTGCACAGGATTGGAGTGCCACATTCTCAACATTCCAAATAAAAGTTATGATTCTATTATTTATTGGTGAGAAATATCGCACAAAGTGTGATTTCCAATTGATTTCAATGTAAAAACTCCATTTTTTTTGCTACATCTGAATTTCTATTAAAGCTATAGGCATGCCGTATTGAACATGATTAAAGTGCCTTATTCCCTACATTCTAGAAAAAAGTTACATTTCTATGTTGTATAGGAGAGAAAATTCCACACAAAGTGTGCTTTCTCATTGATTTCAATTTGAAACACCATTTTTCTCTTTGCTATATCTTCATTTCCAATAAAGCTAAAGCCATGCCACTTTGCAAGTGATTGGAGTACCTGATTTCCTACATTTTCCAAAAAATTTGCAGTTCTATGAGATATAGGAAAGAAAATATTGCTCTAAGGGTTTTTTCCCATCAATTGCAATGAAAAACTCCATTTTTCTCTTTGCGGTATCTGAATTTCTATTAAATCTACAGCCATGCGTTTTGAATATTATAAGAGTACCACATTCCCAACATTCGGGATGAAAGTTTTGATTCTATTATGTAAAGGAAATAAAATATCAAACAATGTGTGTTTTCCCATTGATTTTATAGTAAAATCTCCATTTTTCTATTGCTATATCTCAATTTCTATTAAAGCAACAGTCATGCTGTTTTATGCATGAGTGGAGTACCTAATTCCCTATAATCTTGCAAAAATCTACAGTTCTAGGCTTCATTCAGGAAAAAATATGGCACAATGCGTGCATTTTTATTGATTTCAATTTAATAACTCCATTTTTCTTTTTGCAGTATCTGAATTTCCATTAAATCTACAGCCATGCCGTTTTGCACATGATTGGTGTACCTCATTCCCTACATTCTGGCTAAAATTTACAGTTCTATGTTGTATAGGAGAGAAAATAACGCACAAAGTATGTTTTCCCATTGATTTCAAAGGAAAAACTCCATTATTCTTTTAGCTATATCTCAATTTCTATAAAGCTTTCACCATGCCGTTTTGCACATGATTGGAGTACCTCATTCCTACATTCTCACAAAAAATTTACTGTTAAATATGATATAGTAGAAAAAACATCGCACAAAGTATTTTTTCCCATTGATTTCAATGTAAATTGATATTGAAAGATTTTTGCTATATCTCAATTTTTTCTAAAGCTTTCACCATGCCATTTTACAAATGATTGGAGTACCTCATTCCCTACATTCTTTAAAAATTTACAGTTTTATGTTGTATAGGATAGAAAATATCGCACAAAGTGTGTTTTCCCATTGATTTCAATGTAAAAACTTCATTTTTTTTTGCTATATCTCAATTTATATTAAATCTAGACCCATACCATTTTGCACATTATTGGAGAACCACATTCCCTACAATCTGGGAGAAGTTAAAATTTTATGATATATAGGAATAAAAATATCAAACAAAGTGTGTGTTCCAATTCATTTCAATATAAAAACTAATTTTTTTTTCTTTTTGCTACATCTCAAATTTAATAAAGCTATAGATATGAAGTTTTGCACATGATTGGAGTACCTCATTCCCAAAATTCTGGCAAAAATTTACATTCATTGTTGTAGAGGAGAGAAAATATCTCACAAAGTGTGTTTTCACATTGATTTTAATGTAAAAACTCCATTTTTCTTTTTTCCAATTTCTTAAGTTCTGTTAAAGCTTCAGCCATGCTGTGTAGCACATGATAGCAGTACCTCATTCCATACATTGTCACAAAAATTTAGTTCTATGTTGTATAAGGGGTAAAATATTGCAGAAAGTGTGTTTTCCCATTGATTTCAATGTAAAAACCATTTTTCTTTTTGCTATATCTGAATTTCCATTAAAGCTACAGAAATAACATTTGGCACCGGATCAAAATACTGCATTCCCTACATTCTACAAAAAGTTTACAGTTCTATGTTCTATAGGAGAGAAAATATTGCACAAAGAGTGTTTTTCAATTGATTTCAATGTTAAAACTACATTTTTCTTTTTGCTATATCTCAATTCCTTTTAAAGCTACAGCCATGTGGTGTTGCACATGATTAGAGTACCACATTCCCAATATTCTGAATAAAAGTTATGATTCTATTATGT
>JAAFCE010009127.1:9115346-9129437 GCA_013389805.1 Trigoniulus corallinus
CGGTATAACTTCTTAACATTCTTAATAAAAGTTTATAGGAGAGAAAATACCACACAAAGTGTGTTTTCCCATTGATATCAATGTAAAAACTCCATTTTTCTTTTTGCTGTATCTCAATTTCTTTTAAAGCTGCAGTTATGCCGTTTTGCACATGATTGGAGTACCTCATTCCCTACATTCTTGCAAAATTTAATGTTTCTGTTTATTATAGCAGAGAATATGTTGCACAAAGTGTATTTTTCTATTGATTTTAATGTAAAAGCTTGATTTTTCTTTTCACTATATCTCAATATCTACTAAAGCTTTAGCCATGTCATTTTTCACATGATTGGAGTACCTCATTCTAATTCTAATTCATGAAACCCTAGCAGCCTTATTTGGCCAATATGGCAGTGGAGAGACCAACTCTCATTTTTTCATACGTTAAGAAAAAGCTCCTAAAACCCTAGGTTTAAATTCCTGTTATCCCTCTACAACACTAATAATGGTAGGGTATCTTTTTATTAGGCCCTCCACCTAATCCTTTACAAAGCAATTCCACAGTTGAATGGTCCTTGGTAAGAATGACCAGTAATATGGGTCTGTCTGTGTCCTAATCTCCTTGAATTTATACAAATGACCCTTTCTCCCTTTGTACTTAGCAGGAGACACATATCCCACCAGAGGTCCATCACACCCCAGCAGCAGCAGTCTGCTAAACAGACATATGCTGTGAAATGCTTGCCACTGGCTTAGTGTTTCCCAAACTATTTCCCTGATCATGTCAGAAACACTATCCGTGTGAGAAAACCTGTGGAATACAATACTTGCTGCCCTCTCTTTTATTTTTTTTAATCTCCCAAGATAATTCCTGCCTGAAGGGAAACCAAATTGGACTACCATACTGCAAACAACATTGACTCCATACACTCCAACACTCCATATAACATTGAAATACAGTATATGCTGTTTCCCTTACCTCCATTGTGCTGTCCAAAAGGACCCTACGAATCAGGCAGAGTAATTTACCTTCCCTTACAGCCAAATTACTAATATGATCCTTCCAGGTACCTTGTTATTTAGAATTATTCCAAGATTCTTATGGGTCATAACTCTCTCAGACCTAACTCCACATATATAGTAATAAAAATCAAGTAGCTCCATAGATCTGGATATTGTAAGAATCCTTCACTTTTTCAGATTCAATGACAGTTCCCATTTTACACACCAATTTTAAATCTTATCGAGATCCTTTTGTAATTGTGTACAGGATGTTAACCTCTCATTTAATTCCCGGGCAG
This sequence comes from Trigoniulus corallinus, assembly GCA_013389805.1. Taxonomy (NCBI): domain Eukaryota; kingdom Metazoa; phylum Arthropoda; class Diplopoda; order Spirobolida; family Trigoniulidae; genus Trigoniulus; species Trigoniulus corallinus. Next base: position 9,116,627 of record JAAFCE010009127.1, read on the forward strand.
TACATGTGTAATCTGCAAATTGTTCTAGGAAGGAACTAATATCGAACGCTATGTCATTCACATAGAGAATGTTAAAAAAAAGGACCCCAAACACTTCCCTGAGGTAACCCTGATGTGGCTGGTTTCCATTCAGATGCACTACCACTGTACATTACCCTCTGTTGTCTATCAAGAAGATAGGACCTTGCCCACTGAGAAACCTTACTATGTATCCCTATACTTCACATTTTTGAAATCAGCTTATCATCGGAGACTATGACAAAATGCCTGTTCAAAGTCTAGGAATACAACATCAACCTGCATTCTTTTGTCTAAAGCCCTTTAAATATAATCCATCACGCAAGCCATTTGGGTGTCACATGACCTTCCTTTCCTAAATTCAAGCTGATTCTTGCTAAGGATGCCATTCTATTTTTTATATTCCATAATAGAGGAAACAAGGATGTGTTCAAAAACATTGGAATCAGCCCTCGTTAATGAAACTGGTCTATAGCACTTATGGTCTGCTGTAACTCCTGACTTGAAAATTGGTACCACATTAGCCAGTTTCCAAGACGATTGAACAATATGCATGTTTAATGACTTTCAAAATATTTCAACCAGGTAATAGCTAAGTATCCCTGAAAGTCGCAGGATAATATATGGAGAAATCCCTTTAAGAACCTGCAGCCCTTATGAACCACTGATTTGTGTAGTAGTAGCTCAATCTCCACCCTAGTTATTGTAACCTCATCCATTCCCCCTTGAGAATCACTATCAAGTACCAGCTGGACGTTTGTTCTACTGGTTAAAAAGCTTTTTGCAAATGCATGATTGAAAACATTTGCAATCATAAGACTATCCTTAACTACATTTCCTGAACTATCTTAATCTACTGTATCCCTATATACTTCTTTCCTACATCTCTTCAGATACCCCCAGAACGCCACTGGATTTTTCTTTTCATCCCTCCCTCTCCTAGGTGCATTCCTAGCCTTTCACTAATTCCACAAAGCTACTTTTCCCTCTTTAATAAAATTGAGGAAAAGTATTATTCCTTAAAATCTTAGTGGGGATAGCTAGCTGTTTGCCTTTCTCTAAAAGGGCTCAGAACCGTTGCCAAGATTCCTCAACACCACAAGTATTAACAATGGTATAAAAATCATTTAACTCATATTGAAGATATGATTAAAAATTTTTGTATGCCACCCTCTCTGGTGCCAGCTGTCTAGGTATCCTTTTGGCTATCTCCATTCTAACCCCTGCATATTCACTAATTCCTTCAATACACTCTACAGTGTTGATAGAGTTGGGCACATTTGTAAATACTAAATCTAATATTCCTCCTTTATCATATGTAGGCATTGTCACAATCTGTTCCACTCCATTACAGTAAAGATGTTCCAAAAATAGATTCTGAGCACCTGATAACTTGGAATTTTAATTAGGCTGCACACAGCCACAATCCAACCTTGGTAAATTGAAGTCACCTCCAAGAATTACTAGGTGTACCTTCTCCTTTTGATCTATATGCTCCAATGATTGTGAAAGTCTTATAAGTGGGAGTGAATCATCACCTGGTGGACGATAGAAGCCTACTACATAAATTACCACTCCACGAGAACTCGCAAAATGACAACATACCGTTTCACAATCTTCCTCATGTTGCAGTTCCCTAGAGCTTTCCAGGGATTTATGTATTGCTATAAAGACTACACCTTCTCTTCCTGTTACCCTATCTTTTCTATAAACTACAAACTTATCTGAGAAGATCTCAGCTGATTTGATGTCTCTCCTCAAACAGGATTCAATGCTAAATATGATATCAGCATCTGGTGTTGCAGCAAGAGGATTGAACTCAACCACATTATTGACTATGCTTCTGCAATTCACAAGAAGCAAAGACAATAGATCATTTACTGCTAAAGACTTGCTTATCCCCCCTATTAATACTCTTCTTATTGATATTTGACTCAACCTGGTATAAGATGACTTGGTACCTTTCATAAAAAATCGGCAATACACTCCTTTATTTTTGTACCAATCCTTGAGACAGCCCTTGCATTAAATTTAAAAGCATCAAGAGCAAACCAATCTTAGGAGCTTGCATCCACCACACTCTGCAACTTTCTTTGGAGGCATAGTAATATGATCTCTGAAAGTACTGCAACATTATGCTATAATAATGTGAATAACAAAAAGTGGTCGAAAACAAACTTAAAAATTCCCTACATTCTAACAAAAATTTACAGTTCTATGTTGTATATCAGAGTAAATATGGCCCAAAGTGTGTTTTCTCACTGATTTCAATGTAAAAACTCCATTTTTCCATTTTGTTACATCTCAATTTCTATTAAAGCTACAGCCATGCCGTTTTGAACAAGATTTGAGTACCCAATTCCCAACATTCTATGTAAAAGTTATGATTCTATTATGTATAGGGAAGAAAATATTTCACAATGTGTGTTTTCTTATTGATTTCAATGTAATAACTAAATTTTTCTCTTTTCTATATCTTAATTTCTATTAAAGCTATAGCCAAGCCGTTTTGCACCTGATGGGAGTAAAACATTCCCAAAATTCTAGATTAAAGTTGTGATTCTATCATGTATAGGAATAAAACTTTTGCACAAAGTCTTTTTTTCCATTGATTTCAATGGAAAATCTCCATTTTTCTTTTTGATTTATCTCAATTTCTATTAAAGCTACAGCCATACCGTTTTGAAAATGATTATAGTACCTCATTCCCTACATTCTCACGAAAACTTAGAGTTCTATTTTCTATTTTCTATTTATTTCAATCTAAAAACTCCGATTTTCTCTTTTCTATATCTCAATTTCTATTAAAGCTAAAGCCATGCCATTTTGTACATAATTGCAGTAACTCATTCCCTGCATAATCACAAAAATTTACAGTTCTCTGTTGTATAGGAGAGAAAATATCACACAAAGTGTTTTTTCCTGTTGATTTCAATGGTAAACCTGCATATTTCTTTTTGCTATAGCTCACATTCTATTAAACCTACAGCAACGCCGTTTTACACATGATTGAAGTGTGTAATTTCCTACATACTTAAAAAAATTTGCAGATGTTTGTTTTATAGGAAATAAAATATTGCACAAAGTGTGTTTTCCTATTAATTTCAATGTAAACCTCGATTTTTTTTGTTTTCTATATCTCTATTTCTATGAAGGCTACAGCTATTCAACTTTGCACTTGATTGAAGTACCTAATTCCTTACATTCTCACAAAAATGTACAGTTCTACATTGTAAAGGAGAGGAAATATCGCACAAAGTGTGATTTCCCATTGATTTCGTTGTAAAACCTCGATTTTCATTTTGCTATATGTCAATTTCTGTTAGAGCTAAAGCCATGCTGTTTTGCACATGATTGGAGTGCCTACTTCCCTACATTCTTGCAAAAATTTACAGTTCTATGTTGTATAGGCGTAAAAATATATCGCAAAGTGTGTATTCCTATTGATTTAATTTTAAAAACCATTTTTCTTTTTGGTATATATAAATTTCTATTAAAGCTACACCCGTGAAGTTTTGCACATGATTGGAGTACCTCATTCCCTAATTCTCGCCAAACTTTACAGTTCTATGTTGTATAGAAGAGAAAATATTGCATAAAGCGTGTTTTCCCATTGATTTAAATGAAAGAACTCATTTTTCTTTTAGCTTAGTTTTAATTTCTTTTAAAGCTACAGCCATGCCATTTTGCACATGATTGCAGTACCTCAATCCCTACATTCTGTAAAAAATATACAGTTCTATGCTGTATAGGAGAGAATTTAAAATTTGCACAAAGTGTATTTTCCTATTGATTTCAATATAAAAACTCCATTTTTGTCTTTTGTTATATCTGAATTTTTATTAAAGCTACAGCAATGCCGTTTTGCACATCATTGAAGTAATACATTTCTACCATTTTGCATAAGTTATGATTCTATTATGCATAGGAGAGAAAATATCACACAAAGTGTGTTTCCTATTGATTTGAATTAAAAAACTCCATTTTTCTTTTGGCAAATCTCAAATTCTATTAAAGCATAAGCCATGTCGTTTTCCACATGAATAGGATACCTCATTCCCTACATTCTCACAAAAATTAACAGCTAAATGTTGTGTAGAAGAGAAAATATCGTACAAAGTTTGTTTTCCCTTTGATTTCAATGAAAAAATTCCATTTTTCGTTTTGCTATATTTTAAATTCTTTAAAAGCTACAGCCATGACGTTTTGCACATGATTGGAGTACCTCATTCCCTACATTCTTGCAAAAATTTACAGTTGTATTTTATATACTAGAGAAAACATCACACAAATTGTTTTTTCTTATTGAATTCAATGTAAAAACTCCATTTTTCTTTTTGGTGTATCTTAATTTCTGTTAAAGCTACAACCATGCCGTTTTGCACATGATTGGAGTGCTCAATTCCATACATTTTAAAAAAAACCTACAGTTGTATGTTGTGTAGGAGAGAAAATATCACACAAAGCATGATTTCCGATTGATTTCAATGTAACTACTCCTTTTTCTTTTTCTATATCTCTATTTCTATTAAAGCGAAGGCTTTGACGTTTTCTACATGATTGGAGTACCACATCCCCTAAATCCTGGCCAAAATTTGTGGTTCTATTATGTAAAGGAAAGAAAATATTGCACAAAGTGTGTTTTGCTATTAAATTAAATAGAAAGCTTAATATTTCTTTTTGCTATATCTCAATTTCTATAATAATTACAGCTATTCCACTTTGAAAATGATTGGAGTACCGTTCCCTTTTTTCTTGCAAAAATTTACAGTTTTTTGTTGATAGGATAGAAAATACCACACAAAGTTTGTTTTGCTGATGATTCCATTGATTTAAATTCCATGAGCTAGGGAAAAATTACTTTTGATCCAAGTATGGCAAGAATACTTGACAAAGTTATTGCAAAAGAGAAATACTTCCCAGTCCTTTTGGTGGGGGTAGAAGTGTATGACTGATGAAAGGAGCAGGAATGAAACTGGGTTCTAAAATGACCACTTGGTCTCACACCCAAAGATAATCAGTAATGCCTTTGTGGATCACATTGGACAGTTATTGGAATCATTTTTTCCCTCTAATAGATATGTTCAGTACACTGACTCTTTACCAGAAGGAGGGGACTCATTGGACATCAATGACATTTCATGAGGTGGGTCCTTATTGCTATTAAGAAGTTAAAGCCCCCTCTTTCCCTGGGTCCTGGTAATATGCCCTTCTTATTAATTAAGGCCTATAAGGACTTATTGGCACCTGTATTCGCTGAATTGTTCACTAAATGCCTGCAGAATCACTTTTTAAGAAGGGGGCACACTCAGATGTGTCCAGTTATCAGCCAATATCGATACTCTCTCCTGTTGTCAAGGTGTTGTAGTGCAATATTGCTTCTAATCTTGTGCTATGGTCTACCTACTATTTCTGTACTGAGCAACATGGGTTTTTAATAGGTATTCCACTGAGACAAATAACTGATGCACTTGGATATGATCAACAGGGCATTCAAACAGTGACAACAGGTTGACACAATATTTCTTGATCTTTCCAATGCATTTGATAGTGTACCATTAAGTCAGCTGTTATGGAATTTTGCTGAGTATAGACTAGCAGGCAATCTATTGGGTATAGTAAAGAGCTACCTCAGTTTTAGGAAAAATTTTGTACAAAATGGAAAGTGTGTTAGTAGCCATCAGTATATGCAAGAGGTGGTCTTGCTACAGGGTAGTGCCCTTAATCCAATTCTATTTAATATTTTTGGTAACGATCATTATTCCAATATGCCTCCTAAGGTAACATGTCTGGGATTTGCTGATGATCTGAAGATCTCAAAGATCCTGTTGAATCAGCAGTCAGCAGAACTGTTGAATTACTCCCTATGGCTGGTGGAACAATGGCTGACCTTTAAGAATTTAGTTGTCAAGGAAGGGAAATCTCTGGTAATATCACTTCATTGGATTCACACACCTATAGTATTTATATATACATTTGAATATGGTTAATTGTTGCCCATAGAGTAATTGTGCATGAATTAGGTATAATCCATGATATCAAGCTGACATTTGCAAGTCATTTGCATTACTTATATTTCAAAGTGAAGAGAGCATACCATGCTATTGTTTATATAAAAGCTATGCAAAAGACTTGTAGATTGCTTACTGTGCTTTTTTAATCATTAATAAAACCAGCTATCACCTATTGTATTATGTGTTTGTCTGGTTGTAGACATTCTCATATCTGCTATTTGGAATGGTTACATGATAAGTTCTTAAACAGTAGTGAATCTAAAAAAAATAATAGTGGTCACTAAGTGGCCTGTGTTCACTGTATTGTGATTCTTTGCTCTGTGTGTTTTTCACCTGTCATAGGTTTCCTAAGTATTTCTAGAGCTGAGAATTGCCTTTGCAATGGCTTGAAGTTGAAGGTGAAGGTAGGGCAGAAGTCTTTGGTGTATCGTTTGTATTTTTGTCACTGGCACCACGTGGCAATTGGCACCTGGACACCACACCCTACTGAGATTATTGAAAATTATTATTATTATTATTAATTTTATTAGTTGTTTTTAGTTGTTGTTAACAGCTGTTATTAATTGTTATTAGCTGATGTTGTCAGTTGTTGTTATTAGCTGTTGTTGTTGTTGGTATTATTGTTTGGGTTTAGGTTTTAACTGTCCCTGTGCAGTGTAGGAGCTAAGCAACCCTCTTGCAGCCAGTCTATTTGTTTACTTACAGTGTCTAACTATTTCCTTATTTAGGTACCATCTATTATTTTTGATATTTTTAGTTAGAGGCTCAACATATGTGTGCATGTGTTTTTCTCTTTGGGTAAAGGTGTAAGTTAAAGGTTAACTGCCAGGTGAGTGTGAGACCTCCATTCACTTGGCAATGGTAACTCCATTAATGTGAGTCTCCTGTAGGGTTGGACGGCACCCCCTTACAGGTAACCCTGCTACCATCACTGTGTGTTCTGGACGCCTGACTGGGGTGCCCCGAGTCAGGACTGTCTCATCAAATAGGTGGCTACACTTAGACTAGGGACATGGAAAGTGGAGACCCTGTCAGGGAAGTCAGATGAGCTAGTTACAATTTTGAAGCATAGGAGTGCAAGTGTTGCATTCCTCCAGGAAACACATTAGAAGGGTAATAGGTCCCGGGCCCTGGGGGATATATATAAACTAATCCATGCAGGTAGTGAAGAAGGAAAATATCGGGTGGGTATTGCATTAAGTAGGGAACTGCAGCAGGGTGTCACTTCATTTAGGAGCGTTAGCAGTAGGTTAATGTTAATTTTAATGTACTCAGCCTTACATCCCCTAAACAGGCATACCCTTAGGTAGGGGATGATGGGTGACACAATGAGAAATGAGAATATGGGAAATGAGGTAGAGACAAGGGGGAGGGTAATGACAAAGGAAATGACTAGAGATAATGACAAGAAAAAGGTTAGGGAATAAATGAAAAGGAAAGGGAAAATTCACCATTGTACAAGAATATAATAATGGAACTCATTATAGGGTAAAAATATTAATACTAATAGTATATGCTAACAAGCTAACCAGCTACAATGATTTAACTTTGTTATTTAAAATTCGTCAAATTAAAATATAAATCCAAATAAACAATGAACCACAGGTGTGACAAATAATCCAGCTCCCTGTAGCAATTATGATGCACTTATACATACACTATAATTGATAAAACTTATATTCTGATTATAATTTACATATGATTTAATAGCATAATTACTTTAGATTTGAAGTTTTGAGATGACAACAAGTCGTCCAACGTTAGTTCAAGATTATTGAAAGGTCTTTGAGCTAAATATTCTTTGTTGTTAGTATTCCCAGGCATTGCAAATCAATATTTCTGTTGTGATTGTCGACCTGAAACAAAGAATGCAAGTGTACTAAGCAGATATGCTCTGTCTAAGTGATGTGAACATAGTCGATGCAGCCACATAATCTGAGAATAAATTATGAACTTCATCGAAAGTAAAACAGAAGAAGTATGCCTCATACACCCACTATTATATTGTTTATATTCACTACTGTTTAAGAATTTATCATGGCATGCAGCCAGATTGCAAATATGAGAAGGTCTACAACCAGACCAACACATAATACAGTAGGTGATAGCTGGTTTTATTAATGATTGAATGAGCACAGCAAGCAATCTAGGAGTGTTTCACATACCTTATATATATATATACAATAGCATAGTATGCTCTCTTCACTTTTAAATATAAATAATGCAAATGGCTTGCAAATGTCAGCTTGGAATCTAGGATTATACCTAAATCATGCACAATTCCACTATGGGGAAAAAATCACCAATCAACAAATTTATATGGGAATATTGTAGGTGTGTGAATCCAATGAAATGATATTACCAGAGTTTTCCTTTAATTGACCACTAAATTATAAAAGGTCAGCCATTGTTCCACCAGCCTTAGGGACTCATTCAACAGTTCTGCTGACTGCTGATTCAACAGGATCTTTGAGATTTTCAGATCATCAGCAAATCCCAGACATGTTAACTTGGGAGGCACACAAAAATATTAAATAAAATAGGATGAAGGGCACTACCCTGTGGCAAGCCCACATTTTGCATATAATGATGACTACTAACACACTGTCCAAATGAAACAAATTTTATCCTACCACTGGAGTAGCTCTTTACTAGCCCTAATAGATTACCTGCTAGTCAATACTCAGCCAATTTCTATAATAGCAGACTTAATGGTACATGATCAAACGCATTAGAAAGATAACGGTATATCATGTCAACCTGTTATTGCTGTTTGAATGCCCTGTTGATCATATCCAAGTGCATCAGTAAATTGGTCTTAGTGGAATACCCCTTATGAAACCCATGTTGCTCAGTACACAAAAAGGAAGTAGACCATAGCACAAGTTTAGAAGCAATAAGGCATTCCAAAACATTGACAACAGGATAGAGTATGGAAATTGTCTGATAACTGGGCACATCTGAGTGTGCCCCCTTCTAATAAATAAGGCACAAATAGGCTATTCACCAAATTCTAGGGACACAATGATTCTGCAGACATTTAGTGAACAATTCAGCTAATACAGGTGCCAATAAGTCCTTATAGGCCTTAATTAATAAGGGAGGCACTCCATCAGGGCCTAGAGAAAGAGATGTCTTTAACTTCTTAATAGCAATAAGGACCTCACCACATGAAATTTCATTGATGTCCAATGAGTCTCTTCCTTCTGGTAAAGAGTAAGGGTACTGAACATATCTATTAGTGCAGACAAATGACCCCAATATTTGTCCAAAGCTGTCCACAAAGGCATTACTGACTTACTTATGGTTTGAGACCAAGTGGTCATTTTGGAGCACAGTTACATTCCTCCTCCTTTCATCATTCATACACTTGTTCCCCCGCCAAAAGGACAGGGGAGGATTTCTCTTTCACAATAACTTTGCCATACTTGGATGAAAAGTACTTTTACCCTAGCTTGTGCATATGAGTAGTGACTCCTCGTTATTGGAGAAGGACGCTTTTTATTTTTTGAATACAGCCGCCTCTATAACTTGATTAATTTGATAAATTCAGGATTAAACCAGTGTGGATATTTACTCAGATGCCTTCCTGTCCTTACAGGAATACACTTTGATATAGCAGACAATAATAGTCTGTAGAATACAGCTACAGCTGCATTAGCATCAGAATTTGAGGCAACTATCTCCCATAAGGCGTTTGCAAGGCAATGATATAGTTTTATATAGTTGCCCTGGTACAAATTAAAATAATATTGTTCTTCCATATCCTGTCCACCATGTCTTACCTTCTGACATGCCCATTGAAACGTAAATACTAAAGCAGGGTGATATAAGTCTAATTTAGGAAGAGGGTCAACTTCCTCATTTAAAACCCCATGTATATCTGAAAAACACAAATCTAATAACCACCCCATACAATTATGAATCTTATAGTTTTGTGAGCAGGGATTGTGCAAACAGTGATCTAGCTTTTGACACCTGTGTAAAACCCATAATAATATGGTACATTAACTGACCAAACTATAAGAGGGACATTGAAGTCCCCTATCACAAACATTGGTAAGAATCCACTACTGTCAAATGGCAATGCTCTCACAGAGATATCGAAATACCTAAGACATGGTCTTGGAAACAGAGATTGGGGATAACACCACAATCCCTCCCTAGCGTTGTCTGGTTTATAGCCACTAATAGGCCACCGCCAAAATAAGAATTTAACTTATCCTGTCGAAAAACCACATAATTAGGTGGGAAATAAGCATTTGAGCTAATTTTCCCAGACAGCCAAGTTTCAGAGAGCTCAACAATATTATATTGCACCAGAATAATATTCGCCAAGAATGCATCACCCTTAGAGCAAATACTTTTCACATTTTGATAATATATGGAGATCTGTGTTAAATCCATCAAGGAGAAGTGGATATAGGGTTTACCTCTCACACCCTAGAATGATCTGCACTGCCTTATCAGGATACAGTGTCCACGGCCGCCCCTATTACCATTTTTTCCTGTACCTTTGAATCATGCAAGATGCCAACAAACTTCTTAATTAGAGTATATTCTAGCCACAGATCAGCTAAAATTAGTAAATCAGGGTCTGTGCTTACATAATGAATATAAAAGGTAGTATAGGTATTATGTTTAGTCATTAATTGGGCAATATATCTCTGACAATCTTTCCTAAGATCTGAGAGATGGTTATGAATTTTCTTAATGTCAGTTTCTTTAGTTTGGCAGGGTATAGAGCTCCACCTCATAAGTGCATATCCCCCCAAGCAGGTGTGAGTGATACTATAAAAAACGTGTTTTGGAATGATTTTGATGAGTTGGTACACTCAGTAGACAACACAATTAGACAGGGCAGGGGAAATGACCAACTGATTATTGGGTGCGACTTTAATTCACATGTAGGTAAGGATGGTATGGGATATTAGGAGGTAGATGGGCAATGTGGATATGGGACGATCAACCTGGAGGGGCAGAAGGTCCTAGAGACAGCAAGAGCACATGGCCTTGAATTAGCTTATGCATTGTTCAAGAAGAGGGAAAAACATCTAATCACTTTTCAGTCAACATAGGGAAGCTAGGAAGATTAGGAGGTGTAGGGAGGCTCTGTTAGGTAGTGGTAAAGTAGGAGGATCTTATCAGGGTAGGCAGGCATGGTGGTGGAATTAGAAGGTGGAAGCTGCAATCAAGCTAAAGAAGGTAGCTTTCCATAGGAGGAGGGAAATAGGGGACCAGGTTTTGAAGATAGATAATGTTCAGGCAAGAAAAATGCCAGAAGGACCATTGCCCTGGCCAAGTATCAGAAGTATGATGCAATAAATGAAAAAATTGGGGACAAGGGAAGGAGAGAAAGCAGTTTTTAGACTGGCTAAAACTAGGGATAGAATGAGTAATGAAGTTACCACAACAATGACAGTCAAGGATACCAAAAGTAGGGTGCTGTTTCAGCCAGCAGAGGTGATTAAAAGGTAGGAGGAATACTACTACATCCTCTTAAATACTGCCACCCATGTGACAGCTACAGAAAGCAACACAGGATGTGTAAGGCTGAAATCGTCAGCGCCCTTCACAAAATGAAAGGCAACAAAGCAGTTTGCCCAGATAAGATCCCTATCGATGATTGGCACACCTTGGGGACAACAGGAGTCACAGCAGCACAGGAGTAAGTTAGCAAAAGGTGATAGGATGCCATCTGCATGGCGAGTTGGGTAATTCCATTGTTCAAAAGCAAGGTTTATGCCCAGGACTGTGGAAACTATAGAGGCATTAAGCTTATAAGCCATTCTATGAACCAGTGGGAGCAAGTCATAGAATGTCACCTCAGAGAGCAAACTAGGGTCCAGGGAAACCAAATTGGGTTTATGCCTGGTAGGTCCACCTTTGAAACAATCTTTATCCTGAGACAGATGATAGAGAAGCATAGAGTAGCAAAGAAGGACCTTCATGCAGTATTTGTCGACCTAGAGAAGGCCTATGATAGGGTCCCTAAACAGGTACTGTGGAGCGTTTTAAGGAAGAAAGGGGTTGATAAGGGTCATATTAGGATAGTGCAGGATATGTATGATGGGTGCATCACTAGGGTGAGGACAGAATGGGGAAACACTGAAGTTTTCAGTGTGCAGGTTGGTGTACATCATGGGTCAGCACTTAACCCATATTTATTTACTCTAGTAATGGATGAGCTGCTGACAGGAGTAAGGGAATGGGCGCCTCAGTGCCTGGTATTTGCAAAATGATGTAGGTAGGCTGAAGGAGTGAAAAGAGGATGCACAAAAAGGCTTACAGGACATTAAGACAGCAGTGGAAAGCCGGGGTCATAAGGTGAACATGAAGAACAGTTAGTACTTAGCTTTCAATTTTAGAATCCAGGGGCATGGGGGTGAGATCCATTTTGGGGAAGACAGGATTCCAGTGGTGCAAAAAATTCGTTATATAGGAACGGTTTTCCAGAGCAATGACGAAATAGATTCTGATGTGACCCATAGAATTAATACAGGGTGGCTGAAGGGGAGGCAGGCAAGTGGGGTCCTGTGTGACTGCAGGGTCCCAATAAAGTTAAAGGGTAAGGTTTACAGAACAGTCGTTAGGCCAGCTATGTTTTATGGCTCAGAGTGTTGGGCAGTTAGGAAAAACCATTACCGGCAAATGCCAGTGGCAAAAATGTGAATGCTGAGCTACGTCATTGGGGTGTCGCAAGGTGACAGAATCAGAAACGAGTACATTAGAGGTAGTTTAGGGGTGGAAGATATAGGAGAGAACATGACAGGGAAAAA
>JAAFCE010009127.1:9160904-9184095 GCA_013389805.1 Trigoniulus corallinus
GATAGATCTACAGCATGCATATATGTTTTGTGTATAGGTCTAATTATTGTAAGCAGCTCTTGGCATAAGAACATGAATTAACTGTCTGCTGCCCAAGCATCATATCTTTATCATTTAGCTTTCTAAGTTTAACATAATGAGAGGGACTACATGACGACCAACATTTTAATGCATAGTTTATTAGAGGTTTAACCAGGCTCTGAAATAGATGTGCTCTTAGCCAGGGAAATTGACATATTCCTTTAATATACCTAATCATGTTGTATGCTCTCTACTTTCAGATATTGTTGGTGGTGGTGGTGGCCTGAAAAGTCAATTTGGTATCCAGGAAGATCCCCAGGTCCCTCACTTCTGATGTTCTGGGAACTAATGTGCCATCAATATATTTATAAGGATATATGATAGGCGATCTAATCCAGAAGGAAGAAATGACCATTGTCTTTTTGTAATGTAAAGTAGGTTATTCTCTTTGAGCAACCTTTCCACAGCCATCAAAGATTCCTGTAGAATAGATGCTAATTTTAGGCCTATTATCTCGTGTTAATGTTTTTCATCACCAGCAAATGCTAGTGTAGATACAGCAGACGGAATATAAATATATAGATCATTTATATATCATTTAAATAATAGTGGTCTTGGTGCACCACCTTGTGGTAAACCTATTTTTTGAGTTTAGTAGGAATTGCTTAACGTATGCCCTATCCTCACCCTATTATGATGCTGGGTAAGATAAGATTGAAGGAACCTTAATGTGCTGTCTGCAAGACCATATGCCTTTAACTTTTTCAAAAGCAGCGGTATGGAAACCTGATCGAATGCCTTTGACAGGTCTAGATACAATGGATCCACCTGATGTTTATTCAGGAATGCTCCAAAAATCTGATTCATATTCAGCATTAAAGTTTTTTTAGTTGAATTGCCCTGTCAGAAGCAATGTTGGGTGGGGTGTAGGAATGAGCAACACCAGTTTTATAATTTAGGATTAATTATTCATTTCAAAGCCCTGGCCAGATTTGGGAGGATTGAAATGGGACGGTAATTGGACATGTTCTGACGTGACCCTCTTTTATAAATGGGTATGATATGGGCGGTTTTCCAGATTTCAGGAACCACAAGCTGAGCCAAACATAATAAAAATAAATGGGCCAAGAAAGGAGCCAGTATGTCCTAAGATGCCTTTAAAATATTTGGGGACAAATTGTCTCGTCCAGGAATGAATGAGCATTTAAATTTATTAATGGACCAAATAACCTCTGATGATGTGATTCTCCTTATTGTGAATGCCTCCCCACAATTTGGTAGGGTGAAAGGCTATGTCCCTGTATCTAATAAAGGAGTAGAGGCCTCTTATGAGAGCAGAACCTCTCTCCTATTTTTATTGGATCAGTAATGAGGTTGTTGTTGTCTACCAAGGATATGCTCAATGAATTTCCATTCACAAGGCGTTTATATTGCCACCAAAATGTCTGGGGTTACCTATGCCCTGCCAAGAGATTTTGTAGATATTTTAAACGGTCCTTAGCTAGTAGCTGTTTAACCCTAATGCAGATTACTGAAAATTTCTTCAAAGTAGCACTCGTTAGGTGGCGTTTCTTTAGTGTAAATGCTCTTCGTTTTAGCTTTATCAGGTGTGTCACTTCTGAGCTAAACCAGACAAGATACTGGGGGAAACGTCTACTGGCATTCATAGCTGGGATAGAGTTCTTCATTGTTCTATGAATTATAGTATAAAACAAATGAATTGCACTTGATGGATGAGAAGAATCAAAAAGTGTCATTCAAATTATAGAATTTAAATAATTATATAACTTTATATAGTCCCTTTTGTCCCAAGCATACCAAGCATTTTCAGTTGGTGGGCAAGTGAGAGGAAGGAACCTGAATACCTAAGTGTAGTGGAATGCATAGTGCTGGATGATACCCATCTTCTTTGCCAATGGATATGCTAATGTGAGTGTACACGTATAATCTGAAAACCATAAATCTAGGAGTCTATCTTTTGAATTAAGATTAAAATTTTTTTTCTCAGTTTTCAGTAACTCACTAGGGCCATTACAGATATGGCCTTTGAAGAATGACCTGATTTAAGTTAGATGGAATGGGAGTCAACCAGTCTATACCTTGTACATTAAAATCACCAATCAATACCACAGAAACATAGTCTACCAATTTGGAGGAAAGAATATTGAGATGTGATGTGTAAACTGTTGATGGCAGTGTTGGGAAAATAGCAAGCAATCAAAGTTTGCTTCCTTTTCGTTCCTTTTCTCTCCTATGCAACATTGAACTGTATATTTTTGTGAGAAGGTAGGGAATGAGGTACTCCAATCATTTGCAAAATGGCATTGCTGCAGCTTAATGGAAATTTAGAAATAGGAAAAAGAAAAACGGAGTTTTTATATGTAATCAACAAAAATACACACTTTGTGCGATATTTTCTCTCCTACACAACATATAAATCTAAAGTTTTGCAAAATTTAGCGAATGAGATATTCCAATCATGTGCAAAACGGCATGGCTATAGCTATAATAGAAATTGAGATATAGCAGGAAGAAAAATGGAGATTTTACATTGAAATCAAAAAATGGAGATATGAGATATTTAAATAGAAATTGAGATATGGCAAATTAAAAATGAAGTTTTTTTCATTGAAATCAAGAAGAAAACCCACTTTCAGCGATATTTTCTCTCCTATACAACATGGAACTGTAAATGTTTGTGAGAATGTAGGGAAAGTGTCACTCCAATCATGTCAAAACGGAATGGCTGTAGCTTCAATAGAAATTGATATGCAGCCGAAAGAAAAAAGCAGTTTTTACATTGAAATCTATGGGAAAACACACTTTGTGCGATATTTTCCCTCCCATGCAATATGGAAAAGTATATTTTTGTGAGATTTTAAGTGCCATGCTGTGCAAAACAGCATGGCTGTAGGTTTAATAGAAATTGAGATATAGCAAAACGAAATGTGAACTTTTTATATTGAAATTAATAGGAAAACACAATTTGTGTGATTTTTTTTCCTTCATGTACATAATAAAATCATAACTTCTATTGAGAATGTTGGGAATGTGATACTCCTAACACGTGCAAAGCGACATGGCTAAAGCTTTGATAGATATTAAGATATAGTGAAAAGAAAAATGGAGTTTTTAAATGGAAATCAATAAGAAAATACACTTTGTGTGATATTTTTATTAGTATACAAAATAAAACCATAACATTTATCCAGAATGGTAGAAATGTGGTTCTCCAATCATGTGCAAAACGGCATGGCTGTACCTTTAAAAGAAATTCAGATATAGCAAAAAGAAAAGTAGAGTTTTCAAATTAAAAAAATGGGAAAACACACTTTCTGCTATATTTTCTCTCCTATACGACGTGGAACTGTAATTTTTTGCGAGAATGTAGGGAAAGAGGTACTCCATTCATGTGCAAAACAGCATGGTTGTAGCTTTAATAGAAATTGAGATATAGCAAGAAGAAAAATGGAGTTTTCACATTGAAATCAATGGGAAAACACACTATGTGCGACATTTTCTCTCCTATGCAACATAGAACTTTTATATTTTTCTGAGAATTTGTAGAATTAGTTACTCCAATCATGTGCAAAACGGCATGGCTGTGGATTTCATAGAAATTGAGATATAGCAAATAGAAAAATGGAGATTTTTTACATAGAAATCATTGAAAAACCACACTTTGTGGGATATTTTCCCTCCTATACAACATATAACTGTAAATTTTTGTGAGAATGTAGGGAATCAGGAACTCCTATCATCTGCAAATCGGCATGGCTGCAGATTTAATAGAATTTGAGATATAGCAAATAGAAATATGGAGGTTTTACATTGATATCATTGGTAAATCACTCCTTTTGCAATATTTTTCTCTTATACATAATAAAATTATAACTTTTATTCAAAATGTTGAGAATGTGGTACTCGAATTATGTGCAAAACGGCATTGCTTTAGCTTTAATAGAAATTGAGATATTTCCTGAATTAGATATTTACATTGAAATCAATAAGAAAACACACTGCGCGATATTTTCTCTCTTATACAAAATAGAATTGTAAATTTTTTTGCGAATGTAGTTAATGAGGTGTGGTGGAAGGCGGCTTCTGTGGTGAATTTATGTCATTTCCAAGTTAGTCATGCCTGTTCAGATAATTTATCAGGATCAATAATTAATTTCACTAACTTGCAATGATGAAATAAATAAATTTGTGTAAACTAACAAAGAACTATAAATTTAAAAGACTTAAAATGTATTTAACTGAGTTTTACAAGTTAGAGGGTTTTTGAGAGGCGTCTATCATACATCAAAAGTGGAGGAAGACTGTTTTTGTTTTACTCTTCTTTCTGTTTTTTTTTTTTTTGACTGAAAACGAACCTATTCTACAGATTCAAAGTTTGTAATTTTAACATATGGAAACGCATCAGCATTGAATAAAAGCATGAGTATTTTTAAATCTAAAATTATGGAATTTGTGCACGTTCTACATAATGAGTGTGCTCTGCTTAATTCCTAAAAAATACCCCCTTTCTAGAGAGAGAGAAGAAAAAGAATTGTTTACAAGAATGTCACATGGGTACGTGTATTATATGCATGAGAGCATGTGAGAATGGTGGATTTTGGAATTTTGACAGATAAAGATGATGGCAGTGATTTCAATGTTGATGATGTAGTAGAGGATGTTTCTGGGATGGTGTAAGATTCTGATGTGATATCTGCTGATGATGTTCCTTTGGGTATTGGAGGTGATGTGATTAAAGGATTTGATTAAACTGATGTGGTTGTTTCTGTAGTGGATACAGGACAGGTAAATGTACATGTTGCTGTTGGTGAAAATGATTTAGTCACTGATGAGGGATCAGTAACTGGGATGTTACTAGATGTTGGTTCATCTGGAAAATGCAAATCTGAAAGAAAAGCAGGTTATAGGTGGTCTACTGTGACATTGTCCTTACAGCCATTGATTTCGATGGTAAAGTATTTGTCAAACCTATGTATAATTTTGTATGGTACTTCATATGGAGAGGAGAGTGCATGTCTTTGTGTACCTGAGTACACAAAATCGTCATTGGCAGTATTGAGTTCTGTGGGACGAAAGACAAAACACACTGAGGGTATGCATGGCGGTTTTTGAAGTAGTGCAAGCATTTCATATTGCAAATTTTGCAGGAAGTTACCTCTAGTCAAAGTACCATATTCAGGTGAGAAGATGTCTCCAGGTAATCTTAATGTTGTTCCATACACTAACTCTGCAGGGGAGGCTTGCAGGTCTTCTTTGGTAGCACTGCGTAGTGCAAGTTAAATGAGTGGAAGTGACAAACTCCAATGTAGAGGCTCTGCTGAGGACTTTAAAGATGCTTTTAGATGTCGCTGAAATCGTTTGATGATTTCATTGGATGCAGGGTGATATGAAGTAGTCCGTATGTGTTTTGTGATCGATTGAATCGAACTGCCGATGGTATACCAAAACTCGAAAACCAATGATACAACAAAGCTTGTACCACTGTGGAGGCAGTACAATCTGGTATTGCAATAGCTTCAGGCCAACGAGTTAACCTGTCAATGCATGTCAGAATGTAGTTATTTCCGAGTGATGAAGGAAGAGGTTCTGCGATGTCTATGGGAATCTTTTCAAAACGGGAACTTCGTGGTGAACAGCTGATGGGTAGTGAGTAAATATGCCTGTTTACCTTATGATTTTCGCATAACAAACCGGATTGAGTCCATCCTCTTTATATGAAGGCCAAACAAAGTGTTGCGAGATGAGCTTTTGAGTAGCAGTGATTCCAGCATGAGAAATATCATGTTTGTTGTGAAAAACTTGTAAGGACTGTGAATTTTGAAGAGGTGTTTCAACTTCCTTATCTTGTAATTGCTCGTGATAAAATTTTTCTAAGTCCAACTGTTCATGAGAAGTACTGATCTGATGCAATGTGGTGCAGGACAAAGCATCTGCAACTATGTTGTCTGCTCCTACCACATGTTGTATATCAGTAGTGAAGGTCGAAATATAGTCCAAGTGTCATGCCTCTTGAGGAGAATGACGATCTAGGCGTCTTCACATTGCAAAGGTGAGTTGTTTGTGGGCAGTGTAGATTACAAAATGGAGACCTTCCAAGAAATATCTGAAGTGCTTGACTGCCAAATGCATGGCAAGTAATTCTCATCCAAAAGTACTGTACTGGGATTGCCCATGGGGTTGCCATGTATTATTGACATTTTGTTGAAGTACTGCTCCCTTTGCTACATCTTAAGCATCTGTAAAGAGAGCAATCTTGGTTTCAGGTGCTGTATTGGGATGCCAAAGTAGTACTGATTGTGACAAGCATTCCTTGGTTCTGCCTAAAGCAACTTCAGTTGTTTCATCCCAACAAAGGAGTGCATTTCGACTGGCTTTCCATGTCAACAAGTTATGCAATGGTTGTAGGAGTTCAGCACAATGTGGAATAAACTTGTGGTAAAAATTAATAAGTCCAAGAAAATGGTGCAAAGACTTTCGTGATTCTGGCCTAGGATAATTCTGTATCACTTCAATTTTCTGATGTAAAGGTGCAATCCCCTTTGATGAAACGACGTGACCAAGGAATTCTAGTGATAGTACACCAAAAACCCATTTTGCAAACGTTTATTATTAATCCATATTGACGAAAATGGTTAAAAACTACTCATAGATGCTGTTGATGCATGTTGTCATCCGGACTACCAATGAGGGTGTAATCTATGTATGTGAATACAAAGGGTAGATCAGCTAGCACCTTGTCCATAAATCGTTGAAATGATTGTGCAGCATTCTGCAGCCCAAATGGCATCCTGGTGTATTAGTACAGTCCAAAAGGAGTGTTGATGGCAGTTTTGGAGATGTCTTCTGGTGTGACTGGAATTTGATGGTAGGCTTTGACAATATCAATTTTGAAGAAAACGCACATTCCATAAAGTTGGGAGGTGAAATCCGTAAGATGTGGGATTGGTACCTGTCAGGCACAGTTCATGCGTTTAGCGCATGAAAATCGCCTACTACTCGCCACTTATCGTTTTTGTGTACCAAATGTAATGGGCTTGACCAAGGACTTAAAGAAGTCCTAAGGTAGCCAAGTTCGTGGAGGTGTTTGAACTCCTCCTTGATGACCTTAAGTTTGACTGCATCAAGCCATCACATTTTTGCGTGCACTGGAGGCCCATCAGTGGTAATAAGGTGATGTACCACTGAATGGGTGGTGGGAGCTGAAGGTAAGCGTGCGATGGTAATGTCCATGTATTCTCAAAGTATGTATGTAAACTAAGAATTTGCCCCTGCACCTATACTGGATAATCTCTGGTGTGTGCTAGGACAACGTACTGCCTTACCAGAAATCTCTCTATCCATGATGTGGTCATGCAACTTGTTACGACCCACATCAACCACCAAATTGTAAGCCGATAAGAAGTTGGCATCTAAAATGGCCCTTGGTATGTCAGCTACTACAAATAACTGCAGAAAAGAGCACCACAAACCTAAATCTATATCCATATGATAAATGCCACAAGTCTCTATGATGGTCTGATTGGCAGCATATAATTTATGATCCCTAGGTGTTATAGAAACTGAGTGCAGCCTAGACTTAGAATATATGCTGAACTCAGCACCTGTGTCCACCAAAAATTCACATCAAGAATTGTTATCTCTGACATAAAAAAGATGACTGATTGTATGGCCAATGCCATCCTGCATCATTGGAGATGAAAGGCCTGTTCGTTTTTTTGTGAGCCTTGGCTCTGAAGGTGTTGTGATACCAGCATAAAGATGGAACAGCATCTATGCCATTTGTTGTATTGGGTCTGGAGGGAGACCTATGACATGAACGAGAAGCACTACGTCGATGTGAAGAACTTGTAGAGGTAAGGGTGTTCACTTTGGATGACAGTGTCTCTAACTGCTGGCTTAAGTCCAACAAATGAGCTGTTATTTTTTTGAAAGCGGTGTCTTCCAAGGAGGAACTTGTTATAGCATTAAGTTGTTGTATCGATAAGTCCAAAACCTCTGAAATTTTATTGCCCATTTCTGTAGTTTTTAAAGTAGTGTACCAGGGTCAGCAGTGGCTAGGATGATTCAAATTTGCTTGGGCAGTCAAGAAACGAAAAGTTCTTTAAGGAGGGGCACATTTTCTTGATTATTGGCTGAGCTACCTGCCAACTTTGCATGGGCCACAACAGTTGTGTAGGCCTCCGGTCTCTGAGTTACAAGTTGTTCAACAACTGTTGCAACTTTTGTTGTTGCGTTGTGGAACTCCTTAAAGTTATCGGAGTTTTCAAAACTTTGTAAGCATCTGTGACAGGCGGCCCTAAAATTAAATTGCGTACATCTGCAATGATCTCAGGTGGTAGGGCATCCACCATGAGATCAAACTTTCTTGAGTCACTCTTAACCTGGTAGGCCCGGAATCTATATTCTATAGTGGCGAACCATGTTTCAGGATCATGGGGCCAGAAATTAGGTAGTCTAAAAACCTTTAATCCAGATTGTTGGACAACGTTTAAGCTTCCTTTGTCCTCCAGATTGGTACCTGGCATTGGTTCTGATAAATGGCTAGGGCCTTCCATAAAGTTTGAGCTCTAATATTGTTAGTTAAAGTTGGTCTTACCATCAGTTGACTTCAATTAAAATAAAAAAACAGATAAATAAGTAAATAAATAATCCAACTGTTAAAGTACTTGGTACATACTGAAGAGCTAGACACTGTGGATATTTGATTATTATTTCACTGTTCTGTGTTGAAAGTTTATTTGTTGTGAAAAAAACACCTGATCACGTCCAGGTCACCAAATGTGGTGGAAGGTTGCTTCTTTGGTGAATTTAAGGAAATTCCAAGTTAGTCAAGCATGTTCAGATTATTTGTCGGGATCTATAATTAATTTCACTAACTTCCAATGATGAAATAAATAAATTTGTGTAAACTAACGAAGAACTATCAATAATATAGAACTATAAATTTTTGGGAGAAGGTAGGTAGTGAGGTACTTCAATCATGTGCAAAACCGCATGACTGTAGCCTTAAAAGAAATTAAGCTATAGCAAAACTAAAAATGGAGTTTTTACATCGAAATCAGTGGGAAAACACATTTTGTGCAAAATTTTTTATCTATACCTAATACAATTATAACTTTTTTTAAGAATGTTGGGAATGTGGTACTCCAACCATTTGCAAAACGTCATGGCTGTGGATTTAATAGAAATTGAGATATACCAAAAAGAAAATTGGAGTGTTTACATTGTAATCAATCAGAAAACACACTTTGTATGGTATTTTATATCCTATACAACGTAGAACTGTAAATTTTTTGTGAGAATTTAAGGAATAAGGTACTCCAATCATGTGCAAAACGATAAGGCTGTAGCTTTAATAGAAATTGAGATAAAGCAAAAAAGCATGGAGTTTTTACATTGAAATCAAATGAAAACACACTGTGTGATATTTTCTCCCCTATACATAATAGAGTCATAACTTTTTTCTAGAATGTTGGGAATATGATACTCCAATCATTTACAAAACGGCCATGCTGTGGCTTTAATAAAAATTTATTTAGAGCAAAAAGAGAAATGGAGTTTGCACATTGCAATCAATAAGAAATCAAGTAGTGCAATATTCTCTCCTATCCAACATAGAACTGTAAATTTTTGAGAGAATGCAAAGAATGAGGTACTCTAATCACGTGCAAAATGGCATGGCTGTAGCTATAATAGAACTTGAGATATAGGAAAAAGAAAAATTGAGTTTTTATTTTCAAATCAAGGGAAAAATACACATTGTGTGTTATTTTTTTTTGCCTATACAACACAGAACTGTAAATTTTTGCAAGAATTAAGCCAATGAGGTACTCCATTCATGTGCAAAAGTGCATGGCTGTAGCTTTAAAAGAAATTGAGACATAGCAAAAAGAAAAAGAGAGTTTTTATATTTAAATTTAAGGAAAAACACGATTTTTTTGATATTTTCTCTCCTTTGCAACATAGAACTGTAAATTTTTGGGAGAATGAAGGGATTGGGGTACCCCTTTAATGTGCAAAAGGGCTAGGCTGTAGTTTTAATTGAAACTGAGATATAGCAAAAGGAAATATGAAGTTTTTCCATTGAAATCAATCATAAAACACACTTTGTATGATATTTTCTTTTCAACACATAATAGAACCACCAATTTTAGACAGTATATAGGGAATGTGGAACTCCAATCATGTGCAAACCGGCCTGGGTGTAGGTTTAATAGAAATTGAGATATAGCAGAAAGAAAAATGGAATATTTACATTGAGATCAATGGAAAAACCCACTTTGTGTGACAATTCTCTCCTATACATAATAGAACCATAACTTTCATAGAGAATTTTGGGAATATGGTACTCCAAAAATCTGCAGAAACGGATAGCTTAAGATTTAATAGAAATTGAGATATAGCAAAAAGAAAAAATGGAGTTTTTAAATTCTAATTAATTGGAAAACACACTTTGTGTGATATTTTCTTCCCATATCCCATAGAACTGCAAAATATAGTGAGAATGTAGAGAATGTGGTTCTTCAATCATGTGTAAAATAGCATGGCTATAGCTCTAACAGAAATTGAAATATATAACAAAAAAAAATAGAGTTTTTACATTGAAACCAATAGAAATACACACTTTGAATGATATTTACTCTCTTATACAACATAAAAGTACAAATGTTCGTGACAATGTAGGGAATGCAATACCCAAATCACCTTCAAAGTGACATACTGTAGCTTTAAAAAAATGAGATATAACAAGAAGAAAAATGGAGTTTTTCCATTCAAATCAATGGGAAAACACACGTTGTGTGATATTTTCTCTCCTATACAACGTAGAACTGTAAATTTTTGGAAGAATTTAGAGAATGAGTTACTCCAATGATGTGCAAAACGTCATGGCTTTAGCTTTAATAGAAATTGAGATATAGCAAAAGGAAAAATTGTTTTTACATCAAATTCCATGGAAAAAACATTTTGTGCAATATTTTCTCTCCTATAACATATAGAACTGCAAATTTTTGCGAGAATGTAGGGAATGAGATATTCCAAATCTGGTGCAAAAGCTCATTTCTGTAGCATTAAAAGAAATTAAGATATAGCAAAAATAAAAATGGATTTTACCTTGAAATTAACAGGAAAAAACCCTTTATGCAATATTTTCTCTCCTATACAACGTAGAAATGTAAATTTTTTCGGGAATTTTGAGGAATAAGATACTCCTTTCATGTGCAAAACGGCTAGGCTGTACATTTAATAGAAATTGAGATATAGTCAAAACAAAATTTTTTTAAATTAAAATTAAAAGGGGAACACACTTTGTGCGATATTCTCTCTCCTTTAATACAGAGAACTGTAAATTATTGCAAGAATGTGAAGTATGAGATACTTCAATTCTGTTTAAAACGGCATGGCTGTTGCTTTAACTGAAATTGAGATATTGAAAAAAAATGAATTTTTCCATTAATATCAATGGGAAAACACACTTTGGGAAATTTTGTCACCTACACATGATAGAACTGCAAATTTTAAAAACACTGCAGGGAATGTGGAACTCCAATCATGTGCAAAACGGCATGGTTTTAGATTTAATAGAAATTGAGATATAGCAAAAACAAAAATGGAGTTTTCACATTGAAATCAATGAGAAAACACACTTTGTGAAATATTTCCTATACTATACAACGTAGAACTGGAAATTTTTTCGAGAATGTAACGAATGAGGTAAACTAATCATCTGCAAAACGGTAAGACTGTAGCTTTCATAGAAATTAAGATATAAAAAAAGAATATGCAGTTTGTTCATTGAAATCAATAGAAAACACACTTTGGGAGATATTTTCCCTCCTATACAACATAAAGCTGTAAATTTTTGGGAGAATATAGGGAATGAGGTACTTAAATCATGTGCAAAACATTATGGCTGTAGCTTTAAAAGAAATCGAGAAATAGCAAAAAGAAAAATGGAGATTTTACATTGAAACCAAAGAGAAAACACACTTTGTGCGATTTCTTCTCGTGTATACAACATAGAACTCTAAATATTAGTGAGTCTGCAGGGAATGAGGTACTCCAATCCTAATCAAAACTGCATGGCTGCAGCTTTCATAGAAATTCAGACATACCAAAAAGAAAAATGTAGTATTTGCATTTAAATAATTTAGAAAACACACTTTGTGGGATGTTTTCTCTCTATACAACACACAACTGTAAATTTTTATGAGAATATAGGGAATGAGGTGCTCCAATCATGTGA
Source organism: Trigoniulus corallinus (assembly GCA_013389805.1). Lineage (NCBI taxonomy): Eukaryota > Metazoa > Arthropoda > Diplopoda > Spirobolida > Trigoniulidae > Trigoniulus > Trigoniulus corallinus. The sequence continues at coordinate 9,173,191 of JAAFCE010009127.1, forward strand.
AAAACCGCATGGCTGTAGCTTAAAAAGAAATTGAGGTATGACAAAAAGAAAAATGGAGCTTTTACATTGAAATCAATAAAAAAACAAAATTTGTGCAGTATTTTCTCTTCTATACAACAGAGAATTGTAAGTTGTTGCAACAATGTAGGGAATGATCTACTCCAATCATCTGCAAAGCGGCATGACTGTAGCATTATTAGAAATTGAGATAAAACCAAACGAAAACAAAGGTTTTACATTGAAATCAATGAAAAAACACACTTTTTGCGATACTTTCTCTCCTACGCAACATAGAACTGTAGATTTTTGCAAGAATTTAGGGAATGAGGTACTCCTATCATGCGCAAAACGGCATAGCTGTAGCGTTAATAGAAATTCAGATATAGGAAAAGAAAAACGGTTGTTGTATTGAAATCAATGGAAAAACACACTTTGTGTGATATTTTCTCTGTATACAAAATAGAACTGTAAATATTTGTGAGAATGTAGGAAACAAAGTAGTCCAATCTTGTGCTAAACGCCATGGCTGAAGATTTAATAGATTTAGAGATATAGCTAAAAGAAATATGAAGTTTTTCCATTGAAATCAATGAAAAAACACACTTTGTGCGATTCTTTCTATCCTATATGTAATAGAACGAGAAGTTCTGGGCAGAATCTAGGGAATGCAGTACTCGAAACATGTTTGAAACGTTTTAAATACCAAAAAGAAAAATAAAGTTTATCCATGGAACTCTATGGGAAAGCGCACTTTGAGCATTTGGTCTCCTTCACATGATAGAGCTGCAAATTTTTGCCAGAATGAGGGGAATGAAGAAATCCAATCATGTGCAAAACGGCATGGCTGTAGCTTTAATAGAAACTGTATTGTAGCAAAAAGAAAAATAGAGTTTTTACATTGAAATCAATAGAAAAGCACAACTTGTGTGTTATTTCCTCTCCTATACAACATAGAAGTGTAAATTTTTGGGAGAATGCAGGGAATGGGGTACTCCAATCATTTGCAAATCACAATGGCTGTAGCTTTAATAAAAATTGAGATATCGCAAAAAGAGAATTGGAGTTTTTATATTGAAATCAATGGGAAAACACACTTTGTGCCACATTTTCTCTTCTTTACTACATTGCACTGTAAATTTAACTGAGAATGAAGAAAATGAGGTACTCCAATTATGTGGAATGCAGCATGGCTGTATCTTTAATAGAAATTGAGATAGCACAAAAAGAAATATTACGCTTTTTTTTGAAATCAATGGGAAAACACACTTTGTTCTATATTTCCTTTTTTTTATAGATAATAGAATCATAACTTTTATCGGGAATGTTGGAAATGTAGGAATCCAATCATGTGGAAAAAAGCATGCCTGTAGCTTTAATCGAAATTTAAAATAGCAAAATGATAGGTGGAGTTTTACGTTGAAATCAATAGGAAAACACACTTTGTGGGATATTTTCTCTCATATACAACTTAGCACTGTAAATTTATGTGAGAATGTAGGAAATGAGGTACTCCAATCATGTGCAAAATAGCATGGTTGCAGCTTTAATGGAAATTGAGATGTAGCAAACAAAAAATGGAGTTTTTACATTAAAATCAATTGGAAAACATTCTTTCTGTGATATTTTCTCTTCTATAAAACATAGAACTGTAAATTTTTGTAAGAATGTTGGGAATGAGGTACTTCAATCATGTGCAAAACGGCATGACTGTAGTTTATTAGAAATTGAGATATAGTGAAAAGAAAAATGGAGTGTTTACATTGAAATCAATTTTTCATTTCATTATTTTATTTCATTAACTAGGATTTACTTAGTGAAACAGGAATAGCCTAAACGAGATTGAGTGGGATAGTATGAGGTTTGGGGGCAAATATTAAAAAGGGAATAATTGCTTTAAATGTCAAATAGTAAAATAGGAAGATAAAGAATATAGTCAAAGACTTTCAAGACTCAAAAATCTGCATAAAGATATATCTTAAAGGACTTGGTGTAAGACATTTCCGCCATCCCAATAAGAGATGCCAGATGAGAAAAATTAAAGAATAAATTACAGTTCCTTCCTACTCTTGGGGTAACTCTAAAATGCAATTGAGATTTAGTCTGACTGTAAATATTTTGTGAACCATTAGTAGTCTAAAATAAATGACTACTTTTTCAAACCCTAACTGTTTAGTGTTACTACCAGATATAATGGGACTTCCTTGGGGTTAAGAATGAGTGCCTATAACAGCTGGAATGACACATCAAGCCTGACTAATAGCCAGTGTATTCCCTGTTATCATTTTATTAAATAATTTAGCAATAGGTCTCCAATGTGAAGGAGCACATACACCTTAATACAAATACACCTTAATGTTTGGCGCCATAGTGTACCTCTCAAATCATTTATAGTTTTAAAACAGCGCCTTAAACGGAGTAATAAATGCTGTGCATGGCAAGCAAATGTTAACTTTTGATCTATCATCATACCTAAATCCTTAATACAACCAACTCTACCCACAGAAGACTGATTTAAAAAAAAATAAGTACATAGAATAGGGTGACGCCTTTGTGCAAATGATATCATAGCAGACTACTTATTCATATCAAACCCATGTCACTCCAGCGAATTTTCCAGTTGAGAGGGGCCCAGTTGAAGTATGGAAGGATCATTTAGACTAGATATTTCCTTTGAAAAATTAAGATCGTCTGCAAAACCTAAAATTAAATTTAGAGGTGAAACGGAGTTAAATAAGTCATTAAGAAAGATAGAAAAAAGCAAAGGGCTCAAAGTGCTGCCTTGCGGTACACAAGAAACTGTTGAATAATTTGAAGGGGTAACAAAGTTACTAAGCATAAAAGTGTGGAGGCGACCTGATAAATAGTTGCAAATAAAAGATCAAACTGGTGATCAGCACTCATATTGAGCTAGCTTCTACAATAGTAGATCCCTTGGGACCCTATCAAAAGCCTGTGAGAGATCCAAGTAAATTGTGTCTACCTGTGATCTCACACTGAAAGCATCCTGCATCCGAGATGAATGACAACAAAGATTTGATTCTCTTTACTTTCTAGGCATAAATCCATTCTGTGCCTCATTAAGGAAACCATGTGTCCAAGGCTGAAGATGCCCTAGTAAGACATTTTCCAATATCTTGGCCACAGGTGAGATATTTGCCATAGGTTGCAATATATTGCAATTGGAAAACACTTTGTGGTACATTTTCTCTACTATACAACATAGAACTGTAAATGTTTGCAAGAATGTACGAAAGAAGGTCCTTTTATCATGAGCAAAACAGCATGACTTTAGCTTTAATAGAAATTGAGATATAGCAAAAAGAAAAATAGAGATTTTACATTGGAATCAATAGGAAAACGCACCTTGTGTGATACTTTCTCTGATATTAAACATAGTACTGTAAATTCTTGCAAGAATGTAGGGAATGAGGTAATCCAATTAGGTGCAAAACGGCATGGCTGTAGCTGAAATAGAAAGTGAGATATACCAAAAAATGGAGTTTTTTTCTCCAAAATCAATGGGAAAACATGCTTTGTGTGATATTTTCTGTTCTATACAACATAGAACTGTAAGTTTTTGCGAGAATGTAGGGAATGAGGTGCTTGAGTAATGTGCAAAACAGCACTGCTGTAGATTTAGAAATTAAGATATAGAAATAAGAAAAATGTAGGTTTTTCATTGAAGTCAATGGGAGAAAACCCTTTGTGTGATATTTTCTCAACTATACAACATAGAACTGTAAATTTTTGCGATAATGCAGGGAATAAGGTGCTCCAATCATTTGCAAAATGGCATGGCTTTTTTTAAAAGAAATTTAGATATAGCAAAAGAAAAATGAAGTTTTTACATTGATATAAAAACACACTTTGGGTTATAAATTTTCTGAATATATAAATAGAACTGTATGTTTTTGTGAGAATGTAGGAAAAAAAGGTACCCTAATCATGTGCAAAACGGCATGGCTGAAACTTTATTAGAAATTATGATTTAGCAATAAGAAAAGTGGAGTGTTTATATTGAAATCAAATGAAAAAATCACTTTGTGCGATGTTTTCTCTCCTCTAAAACATAAAATAGTAAATTTTTGCAAGAATTTAGGGATTAAGGTCCTCCTATCATGTGCAAACTGCATGGCTGCAGCTTTAATAAAAATTGAGATATAGCAAAGAGAAAAATGGAGCTTTGACATTGAATTAAATGGAAAAACACACTTTGATCGATATTCTCCTTCCCTTACATAAAAGAATCATATCTTTTATCCAGAATGTTGGGAATTTGGTACTCCAATGATGTGCAAAATAGCATGGCTATAGCTCTATAATACAAATTGAGTAATAACAAAATGAAAAATGGAGTTGTTACATTGAATTAAATAGGAAAACACACTTTGTGCAATATTTTCTTTCCTATGCCTAATAGAGTCATAACATTTATTCAGAATGTTTTGAATGTAGGACTCCAATCATGTGCAAAATTGCATGGCTGTAGCTTTAATAGAAATTGAGATAGAGCAAAAAGAGAAAGGGAGTGTTAACATTGAAATCAAGATGAAAACACTTTTTTTGATATTTTCTCTCCTATGCAACATAGAACTGTAAATTTTTGAGAGAATGTAGGGAATGAGGTACTCCAATCATGCACAAAACGGCATGGCTGTAGCTTGAATAGAAATTGAGATATAGCAAAAAGACAAATGGAGTTTTTCCATTGAAATACTTATGAAAACACACTTTGTGTGATATTTTGTTTCCTATGCATTTTTGACAGAATGTAGGGAATTTGGTATTCCAATCATGTGCACAATGGCATGGCTGCAGCTATAATAGAAACTTGTGTGAACCACAAATTTTCTTTCTTTCTTCTTTTCATTTGCTTTACTTCAGCAATCACAGAGTGTGAACTTTTTCTGATGCTGAAGGTGGGTTGTGAAATGATGAATGAATGATGATTGTATTATAATTATCAACTAAGCTATCATATAACTTATAATTCGCAAATAGTAGGAGAGATGCAATTAATTGCTTTTAACCTTATATGCATCTTTGATCATAGTAAATCATCCATAGTAAAATTTTATTTATTGAATGTAAATTAGGTTCTCTGTATAAAACAAGATGATCATAAAATATTAACAAACAGATACATTTTTTGAGTTGTCCTACAAGGTACCCAAAAACTTAATGCTACCAACAATTTACTATCTTGCATATATGCATTAAAAGTACAATATATTAGTAGGATGTGAAATATTGCAATCAGCTAATCCAATCCAAGAAGGGAAAACCTTACCATATCAGTCATTTTCACATTTTGTTTACTATATTTATTTAAAATAAACAGTATGAATTTAGAGTGAAATCGATTTGTTCTAGCATAGTTTGTAGGTGCACTTATAGCCCAGCAGTTGACACAATAAAATATGAGAGAAAGAATTAATCTATTATATTGTTTTGGAAGAGTGCTTTTGTTTGTTGTAAATCGAGATATTCGTTTTATTACACTAAATAAGCGTTTACATGAAGGGTAGGTACAATTTAGATGGTACTGATATGTTAATCTATTGGCAAGGAACACTCCAAGATCCTTAACAATAGTATTTCGATTTAATTATCATGCTCTTAAGAAACTTATAGGGACATTCTATTGGGAGTCTTCGGCAAGTGAATGAAACTATACATGATTTCTTGTAGTTTAATGTTTAACCATTTACGTCCAGCCATTCTTCGATCTTCTCAAGGCAATGCTGTAGCTCTAAACTGCAATTCACGCTAGCTATATGTTTAGAGATATTTAAGTCATCAGCAAATGCAAGAGGAAGTACTGAGTTAAGGAGATTTGTCAGTAATGGATTGATGACTATTAAAAATAAAAATGGTCCAAGAACACCACCTTGTGGAACGCCAGATATAGCATTAAAAACTTCAGAACTAACAAATTTACCTTACTTTATTTTATTTTCACTAATCGTTAAGCAGATCATTGAAAATGCTGACAGATGCAGAGAGAGGCCATATGCTGTAAGTTTATAGATAAGTAAGTTTAAAGAAAACTTGTCAAATGCTTTGGTAACATCCAGATATAAGGTATCAAGTTGCTGTTTTCCATTCAAAGAATTATTCTTATTTTTAATATGGGACAGTAAATTGGATTTAGTGGATTTGTTCTTTGTAAAGGCATGTTGGTGAGGCGATAATAAATTTTGAGACCAGGTAAAAATGTGATCTAAAATAATATAATCCAATGTCTTAGCAATACATGAAATTTAGAATTTGGATTGAAGTTTGATGCACCATCGTGAGGTCCAGATTTATAAATAGAAACAACAAAAGATGTTTTCCAAATATCAGGAACGTTATGTAACTGTATAGATAGGGAAAATAGTTTGGCTAATATAGGAGATAGATATGCTATATAGGAGATGGATATGCTATAAGAATCACTGATGGTAGAAAATCTGGTCCTGAAGAAAAAAGATGGCTTTAATTTACATATAGCAGCAGAAACTTGGTCTGAAGTTATTTCATTAAAATGCTGAGAACAATTTGAATCAGGGATTGGAATTTGATAGCTGTTGACAGTTTGTAAAGGTTTATAAACCTGACTAAATGTTTCAGTGAAAAGTGCAGAGACCTCAGTCGAAGTAGTAATATAATGACCTTCATCATTCCACAATATGAAGGAAGTGTGATTCAACTGGGTTTAAGATTTGTAAGCTCGCAAAAAATTATGAGGATTTTCACAAGATAAAGAGAGATTATGAAAAAAGTTATTTCGATCACGTACCAATAAAGCCTTAGCATAACGTTGGTGGATATTTATTTCTTGCAAAATATATACGCTTCTTCTTCAGAGCCTGTTTCAGCTGATTGCTGAACCAGAAAGGGAAAGTAAATCTTTTTGCAGAAAACATTTGTTGTGGAATAAATTGACAAAGGGCAGTCTCAATAACATCGTAGAAATTACAGAAACAATTTTCAGGCTGAGCATTATCAAGAATGCTGTCCCAATTGTATGCCTTTATAATAATCACCATTCTTCCAGCAATAAAAAGCCAAATTTGATAAAGGAGAAGTAGAAACTATTACATTTAACTCAATAAAGAATGGAGGATGATGACTATCAGGATGAACTAATGGGTGTGGTGAGTAAACAGAACAAAAGAGATCAGAATAAGCACACATCCAATAGTTTTCCAAACATACTAAACATAGTATTATATTGCTTAACATTAAAAGCTTCAGCATATACTATAATTTGAAGAGCTATCCTAGAATTACAGCTGGGATCAGTATAAAGAGGAAGTGGAGATGTCCATTGCATGTGAGATAAATTAAAATCACCAAAAAGAATAACACTTGATTGGATGAAATAGGTTGTAAGAATCTCAAAACATTTAGAAAATTCATCAAAAGAAATATAAGGAGGGAGATAACAACAACTCACAGTCAAAATTCTACAGTGCCCTACTTGAATTCCAACTGTAAGGAGAACATCTTTGTAACAACAGCTTTGAATAATTTTAGAAGTGAAATTTATGAGAGTTCTATTTATTGCAATAAGAAAAGCCACCCCCCCCCCCCCCACGTGGAGTACTAAGGCCCACTGATTCTCTGTCAGATCGAAAATTATGTAAATTGAGACATAGGAAAAAGAAAAATTGGAGTTTTAACATTCAAATCAATAGTAAAAAACACTTTGTGCATTTTTCTCCTATATATGATAGAACTATAAATTTTGGATAGAATGTAGAAAATTTGGCAAATTGGCATGCCTACAGGTTTAATGAAAATTGCGATGTAGCAAAAAGAAAAATGGAGTATTTACGTTGATATCAATAGGGAAACACACATTGTGCAATATCTTCTCTCAAATACAACATAGAACTGTAAATTTTTGCGAGAATTAGGGAAATGAGGTACTCCAACATGTGCAAAGTGGCGTGGCTGTAGCTTTAATAGAAATTGAGATGCAGCAAAAAAGAAAAATGAAGTTTTTCCATTGAAATAAATCAGAAAACACACTTTGTGTGATAATTTCTGTCCTCTACATAATAGAACCACATGTTTTTGGCAGAATATAGTAAATGCAGTACTCCAATCATTTGCACAACGGCAAGACTGTAGCTTTAACAGCAATTGAGATATAGCAAAAAGAAAAATGGAGTTTTTCCATTGAAATCAATATGAAAACACACTTTGTGTGATATTGTCGTTCCTATGCATAATAGAACCACAAATTATGGACTGAATGTAGGGAATGTGGTACTGCAATCATGTGCACAACAGCATGGCTGTAGCTATAATAGAAATTGAGATGTAGCAGGAAGAAAAATTACGTTTTTCCATTGAAATTAATGGGAAAATGCACTTTGCGAATTTTTTCTCCTCTATATCATAGAACTGTAAATATTTGCGAGAATGAAAGGAATGAGGTACTTCAATCATGTGCAAAACGGCATGGCTGTAGCTTTAATAGAAATTTAAATATAGGAAAAAGAAAAATAAAGTTTTTTTCGTTGAAATCAACATGAAAACACACTTTGTGTGATATTTTCTTTCTTATGAATAATAGAACCTGAAATTTTTGGCAGAATGTAGGGAATGTGGCACTCTAATCATGTGCACAACGGCATGGCTGTAGGTATAATAGAAATTGAGATATAGCAAAAAGAAAAATGAATTTTTCCGTTGAAATCAATAAGGGAAATGCACTTTTCGCATTTTGTCTCCTATATATCATAGAAGTGAAATTTTTTTTCGACAATGTAGTTAATGAGGCACTTTAAGCATTTGCAAAACGGCATGGCTGTAGCTTAAATAGGAATTGAGATATGGTAAAATAATAAATGGAGTTTTACATAGAAATCAATGGGAAAAAACACTGTCTGCAATATTTTCTCTCCTATACATCATAGAACTGTAAATTTTGGCAAGAATGTTAGGAAATGAGGTACTCCAATCATTTGAAAAACGTCATAGCTTTCGCTTGAATGGTAATTCAGATATAGTGAAAAGAAATATGAAGTTTATTCATTAAAATCAGTGGATAAACACACTTTGTGCGATATTTTATTTCCTATATAACATAGAACTGTAAATTTTTCGAGAATGTAGGGAATCACGTACTCCAATCATGGGCAAAACGGCATTGCCATAGCTTTAACAGAAATTGATATATAGGAAAAAGAAAAATGGCATTTTTTCATTGAAATCAAGGAGGAAACACTCCTTGTGCTAAATTTTCTTTGTTATTCATAATAGAATCATATTTTATATCCAGAATGCGGGAATATGGTACTCCAATCATGAGCAAAACTGCATGGCTGTAGCTTTAATCGAAATAGAGATATAGCAAAAAGAAAAATGGAGTTTTGCTTTGAAATGCTTTTTAAAAGACACTTCGTGCAATATTTACTCTCCTATGCAACAAAGAACTGTGAATTTTTTTTAGAATGTAGGCAATGAGGAACTCTAATCATGTGCTAAATCTCATGGCTTTAGATTTAGTAGAAATTGAGATATTGCAAAAAGAAAAACGGAGTTTTTACATTGAAATCATTAAGAAAACATACTTTGCGCAATATTTTCTCTCCCATGCAGCTTATAACTCTAGACTTTGACGAGAATTTAGGGAATGAGGTACTCCAATCATTTGCAAAATGGCATGGCTGCAGCTTTAATGGAAATACAGATATAGCAATACGAAATATGAAGATTTTCCAATGTTTTCTCTCCTATACAACAAGAACTGTAAATTTTTGCAAGACTGTAAGGACTGAGGTACTCCTATAATGTGAAAAACGACATGGCTGTAGCTTTAATAGACATTGAGATATAGCAAAATGAAAAATGGAGTTTTTACATTGAAATCAATAGGAAACCTCAATTTGTGCGATATTTTCTCTCCTATGCAAATTATAACTAGATTTTAGGAAAAATATAGGGAGTGAGGTTCTCCAATCATTTGCAAAACGGCATGGCTGTAGCTTAAATAGAAATTGAGATTGCAAAAAGAAAAAGAAAGTTTTCACATTGTAATCAATGAAAAAACACACTTTGAGTGATATTTTCTCTAATATACAACGTAGAACTGTTAGTTTTTTGCAAGATTGTGGAGAATCAGGTACTCCAATCATTCGCTAAATCGCATGTCTTTCGATTTAATAGATATCAAGATATAAAAAAAAGATAAATAAAGTATTGTCATTTAAATCATTAAGAAATCATACATTGTGCGATATTTTTTCTCCAATGCAACATATAACTGTAAATTTTTGCAAGAATGTAGAGAATGAGGTACTCAAATTATGTGCAGAACCGCATGGCTTTAGCTTTAATAGAAATTGAATATGGCAAAAAGAAATATAGAGTTGTTATATTGAAATCAATAAGAACACACACTTAGGACGATACTTTCTCTCCTATACAACCTAGAGCTGAATATTTTTGCGAGAATGTAGGGAATGAGGTTCTCCAATCATTTGAAAAATTCCATGGCTGTAGCTTTAATAGAAATTGAGATATAGCAAAAAGAAATATAGAGATTTTACATTTATATCAATGGGAAAACACACTTTTTGTGATATTTTCTTTCCTATACATAGTAGTTTCATAACTTTTCCTCAGAATGTTGGATGTGTGGTATGCCAATCATGTGCAAACGGCATGGCTTTAGCTTTAAAAGAAATTAAGATATCGAAAAATGGAGGTTTTATATTGAAATCAATAAGAAAATACACTTTGTGCAATTTTTTTCCCTCCTATACAACTTACTATTGCAAATTTTTGCAAGAATGTATGGAATGAGGTACTCCAAACTGGTGCAAAACGTCATGGCCTAAGCTTTAATAGAAAATGAGATATAGCAAAAAGAAAAATAGTTTTTACACAAAGAAATGTGAGAAA
>JAAFCE010009127.1:9244717-9283084 GCA_013389805.1 Trigoniulus corallinus
TCCATGGAAAGGTGAACTTGTCATTTGATGGTGGAAGTTACCACCAAATGCACATGAATTCCAGCAGGAGATTATTAGCCAGGTGGACTGGGATTGGGAAGGGTCAGCTGATGCCATGTGAGACAGGGTGGCCAGGAAGATTACACTATGTGGAAAGGTTTTGTTTGGCCCAGCTAGAGTAGGATTCTTGGTGGTGGAATGAGGTGGTGGAAGCAGCCATTTATCAAAAGAAGTCACCATTCCTTAGGTGGCGGGAGATGGGGGATAAGGGTTCAAAGACAATGTATATACAGGCAAAATAGCATTCTAGGAGGACCATTGCACAGAGAGTCTTTATATGAAAGCTTAGGGACAAAAGATGGTGAGCTGGAAGTTTTTCAACTAGCCAAAACCCGAGATAGAAGCAGTAAGGATGCCGTCAGGGCCATAACAATCAAGGATAGAGATGGTGGACCCCTTTTCCAACCAGAAGAGGTAATGATGAGGTTGGAGGAATATTATAGCAATCTCTTAAACACAGATGTCAGTGAAACGGTCATGAACAACATCCCTACCACTGCAGTAGCTGTGGACTTAGTGAATGGAGGAGAAATAGTCAGGGCGCTCCACAAGATGAAAGGACAAAGAGCTGTAAGTCCTGATTAAATTCCCATTGACGTTTGGCTTTGCTTGGGGACAACAGGAAGTACATGGCTGGGGAAGCTTTTCAATAAAATAGCCAGTGGTGACCGAATGCCATCTGCATGATGGGAGACTGGGATTGTCCCTCTGTTCAAAAGCAGAGGTGACGCCCAGGACTGCTGGAACTACAGAGGCTTTAAGCTAATTAGCCATTCTATGAAGCTGTGGGAGTGGGTCATAGAATGTCGCCTCAGAAATCATACTAGTGTCAGAGGAACAAAGTTTGGGTTTGTGCCTGTGAGGTCAACAATAGAACCCATCTTTATGCTATGACAGATGGTGGAGAAGCATAGAGCAGTAAATAAGGATCTGTATGCAATCTTTGTAGACCTTGAGAATGCCTATGATAGTGTCCCTAGGCAGGTAGTATGGGATGTTCTAAGACGAAAGAAAGTTGATGAAAGGCATATCAGAATAATACAGGATATGCATGAAGGTTCCACCACTAGGGTGAGGACAGCATGGGGCAATACTGGTGGCTTCAAAGTGAAGGGTGGGCTTAATAAAGGATCAGCCCTCAGCCCTTATGTCTTTGCTTCGGCAATGAATGACCCACTGACAGGAATAGGGAAATGTGCCCCCAGTGATTGGTATCTGCTGATGATGTAGGGAGGTTAGAGGAGTCCCAAGAGTAGGTTCAACAGGGCTTGCAGAACATTAAAACAGCAATGGCAAAGAGGCGCCTGAGGGTGAACATGAAGAAATCAGAGTACTTATCTTTCAATTGGAGTGGCCAGGACCAAGGGAGTGTAGTTCGTTGTGGAAATGAGGAGCTACTAGTGTGAAACAGTTTAGGTATCTAGGATCAGTGATTAAGAGTAATGGGGCAATCGGCTCTGACATTACCCACAGAATCAATGCTTAATGGCAAAAGTGGAGACAGGAAAGTGTGTTACTGTGTGACCACAGAGTCCCAATAAAGTTGAAAGGTAAGGTTTATAAAACTGTAGTTAGGCCCACCATGCTATATGGATCTGAGTGCTAAGCAGTGAGGAAGAACAACGAGAGGAGAATGCAAGTGGCCGAGATGCAAAAGCTGCATTTTATGAGTGGGGAGTCACGTGGGCATGGGCATGTGATGCGAAGAGGGAGGAGGAGCTCATGCAGTATTTAATGGTGCAAGAGGTAGTAGGTGGCATCAGGAGTAGGGGAGACCCAAGCAGATGAGGGAGCAGGTGATACAGAAGGACATGGTGGCATGAGGGGTGAATGGGAGCCTGATTGGGAATAGGTGAGTGTGGAGGATCAGAACCCAAAGACACGACCCTGCCCTATGGGTTACAATTGTGTGATGATGATGATAATGCTATATCTCAATTTGTATTAAGGCTGCAGCCAAGTCGTTTTGCACATGATTGGAGTACATTATTCCCTATATTCTAACAGAAAATTGCATTTCGATGTTATATAGGAGAGAAAACTTTGAACAAAATGTGTTTTCCCATTGATTTCAACATAAAAAGTCAGTTTTTCTTATTGCTATATCTCAATTTATAGTAAAGCTACAGCCATGCCGTTTTGAACATGATAGGAGTACCTCATTCCCTACAATATCAAAAAAATTTAAAATCTATGTTGCAAAGGAGAAAAAATATCGCACAAAGTGTCATAACCGATTGATTTCAATGAAAAAACTAAATATTTCCTTTTCCTATATCTGAATTTCTATACAAGCTACAGCAATACTGTTTTGAACAACATTGGAGTACCTCATTCCCTACAATCTGAAAAAAACTTACAGTTCCATTTTGTATAGGAGAGAAAATATCGCACAAAGTGTGTTTTCCCATTGATTTCAATGTAAAAACTCAATTTTTTTCTTTTGCTTTATCTCAATTTCTATTAAATCTACAGCCATGCCGTTTTGCACATGATTGGTGTACCTTATTCCCTACATTCTTGCAAAAGTTCACAGTTCTATGTTCTATAGGAGAGAAATATTCACACAAAGTGTGTTTTTCCATTGTTTTTAATGGAAAATCTTCACCTTTCTTTTTTGCTAAATCTGAATTTCTATTAAACATAATATCTCAATACCATAATCTGAATTCCAAGATCAAGATTCCATTAAAAATAAATTTAAATAAAAACGTTCTATATCATAACAAGATAATCCAATTAGCACCAGATAGTTTCATCTCTATTTCAATTCAATGCTTAAATAAGATTTAACTTTTCTTTTTAAGATGTAAAGGTGTTAAGATAAATCATCAATACCCAGAGCTATACTATTAAAGTTCTGTTCAGCCTGATATACTGGGTTCCTCAAGTCCACTGCGACCACAAAAAATTGCCTTTGATGTGAACAATGACTTGGAACTGTTATACACACTGGATTAAGTAAATATGTACAATTTATATTATTTTCCCAAAAGTGGTAAAGCCAAACAATCCCAGAAAATTTAATAAGATTTCTTGGTGAAAGAGCATCTTTTTGTTGGACATTCTAAGATATTGTTACCCCCTATCTGGGGCTGGATCAATAGGTAATGCTTTGTCATGTAAATTAGCGAATTTCAAAAGTAGGGAATGGCCAATAGTAGACCAACACATAAGCCCATTTGTAATGATTGGTTTAATCAGTGAATCAGACAACCAGGACTGGAGTCCTTGAAACAAATACATACCCTTAATATTCTGCAAATCTTCATAGATCCGTTTTACCTTCAAATATAACTGGTGAAGATGTAACTGATAGGTTAATTTTGTATCTAAAACTATGCCCAAATCACAAATGAAATTTTTACATGGAACAGGTACGCTGTTCAAAAATGAATAGGGGTATAGTATAGGGGGAAGTGTATAGTGAAAGGTTATAATTGAAGATTTGTTATAGTTCAATGACAAGTTATTTGGCAACAGCCATTTCCCAACTACTTAAAGGAAATCGTTTAGGACTTTCGCAGTAGCCACATCAACCACCTCTTTAGTAGCTTCAGAACATCATTAAATGCCAACAGAATGACATGACAGCTAAATTGGGCAAAAATGATCATTAGCATAAATATTTGACAGCATATAGTGAATCAAACTTGAGCCTATTTTGAAATAGATGCAGTAGATGCAGTTGAATTATTGGCTTGAAAACCATGTTGGGCAGATGTAAAAATCTTCTCCTCCAAGAAAGCAATTTAGCACAAATAATCTTTTCTAAGATCTTTGCAAAAAGTGATAAAATTGAAATTCGGTGGTAATTGACCATACTCGCCCTCAATCTACATTTAAAAATAGGCAATACATTGACGTTCCATCAAATCTGTGAAGCAGTCTAAGTTTGTGAGCATAAGGTAAACAACTCTGCTAGGAAAGGTGATATCAAATACCGATAAGCCTTGATTAGAAGTGAAGGAATACCATGCTGATTTCAATGTAAATACCATTGATTTTAACTTAAATCTCCATTTTTCTTTTTGCTATATCTCAATTTCTATTAAAGCTACAGCCATGCCGGTTTGCTCGTGATGGAAGTACCACATTCACTAAATTCTAGCCAAAATTTGCAGTTCTATCATGTGTTGGAGGCAAAATGCACAAAATGCGTTTTCCCATTTATTTGAATGGAAAAACTGCATTTCTGTTTTGCATTTGCAGTTCTATGTTGAATGGGAGAGAAAATATTTCTCATTGTTTCTATTGATTTCAATATAAAAACTCAATTTTTCTTTTTCTTATATCTCTTTTTCTATTGAAGCTGCAACTATGCCGTTATACACATGATTGAAGTACCACATTCCCAACATTCTGGATAGAAGTTATTATTCTGTTATGAATAGGAAAGAAAATATCGCACAAAGAGTTCTAATTGATTTCAATGATAAAACGCCATTTTTTCATTTTGCTATATCTCAATTTCTATTAAAGCTACAGCAATGCTGTTTTGCATATGATTGCATTACCAGATTCCCAACATTCTGGATATAAGTTATGATTCTAATATGTATTGAAAAGAAAATATCGCACAGAGAGTGTTTTCTCATTCATTTCAAATAAAATCGCCATTTTTCTATGCTATCTCATTTGCTCTTAAAGCTACAGCAATGCCGTTTTGCACGTGATTGGAGTACCACATTCCCTACATTCTTGCAAAAAATTACAGTTCTATGATATATAGAAGAGAAAATATCGCACAAAGTGTATTTTAACATTGATTTCAATTTAAAAACTCCATTTTTCTTTTTCCTATATCTCAATTTCTATTAAAGCTACAGCCATGCTATTTTGTACATGATTGGAGTACCTAATTCCCTCCATTCTCACAAGAATTTTTAGTTCTATGTTGTATAGGAAAGAAAATATCATACAAAGTGTGTTTTCCTATTGATTTCAATGTAAACACTGCATTTTTCATTTTTGCTAGTTGCTGTGTTACATCCAACTGAACAGGCGAATCCTTTACAGGAGGATGGGGGTTGTGGGCAAAGAGGTAGGTGGATTCAAAAGAATAAAATGTTTGTGATATTAACCTTTATTTGCCTTAGAAACAGAAATGTGGTGATGATGACAAGGGAATGGTAGGGTTTATTTAAAAGAAAGAAATATTTCTAAAACGAGTGGGAAAAACCTTAAAAATGCATAAAAATACCTAAAAGAATGTATAGAAATTCTAAAATGTGATAATCATTTTTAAATAACTGTTTGTTTAATTTAAGTGTGGGGTAAAAAAAACTCAATTTTGTCTTAAAATTGCCACCAATTTTGACTTAATTGCCTGCTTGGTACAAATCAAATTATCAATTGTCATTTCCAAAGCATTAAAATTCTGTTGATCCCTGTAAATGGGATTATTAAGGTCCCCTTAATACTTAAAAAATTTGATTATCTTAATTTTTAGCTAGGGAAATTGATCATTAATCGTCCTAATAAGTACTAGCAATTAATTTGGTTTGTCCATAGCTGATGAAGCCAAAGAATTCTAATATAACTAATTGTGGCTTCCAAAGTTAGGATTCCTAGATTTCTAAAAAAATTTGCAAGCTTTTTTAAATGTGAATGGCTACAAGTTCACCAGCAGTTTATGGCTTAAGATATTATTGTTGCAAATGGAAATAAAAGGTTAATTTTGCATCCATATAGAGGCATAAGTCCTTTACTATAGTCGTTCTTGAAACCAGGGTGCCATCATTAAATTTGTATGGGAATAATTTGGGAATGTATCCAAGAGAAAGTACATATACAAGTTTTCTCTTGGTTTAAATCAAGGCTATACATATTTAACCAATGTTCTACAGACTCTAAAGCCATACTTAGTTGACTTGCTGAGGAGTAATCATTTATTATTTTTAATAACTTGTGGTTTTCAGTTAAATCTAGGTACAACACCTCTGAAGGGATGTTTTTATAAAGGTCATTAACAAAAATATTAAATAGTATAGGACTTAGGACACTTCCCCGTGGTTATCTTCTTCCCTGCTTGAAATAGTAGGAACTAAGAGTATGATCAATTTTGACATAATTTTTTCTCCTTGCAAGGTGATTATAAATAAGTGCAAGTAGGTTACATGCCAATCCATAGGCCTTCAATTTGGTTATTAGTAATGGAATGAAGACATTCTCAAATGCTTTAGAAAGGTTGAGGTATAGGGCATCCATTTGTAATCTTTGCTGAAAGGCGTGAGAAATGTGATCCAGTTTCACTAAGCGGTTTGTTTCTGTTGAATGGCCACATCTAAACCCTTTTCGAGAATTGTGTATGAAGGGAGAGCTTTACTTCAGTAATCAGGCATAAATAACCTGCTCTAAATCTTTATAGACAGCTGGCAAAATAGATATAGGACGATAATTTGCCATATCAAGTTTTGAGGCCTTTTTACATATTTGAACTATATGAGCCATTTTCCAGATTGAAGGAAACGTTTGACTTTGTAAACATAATGTGAATAATTTTGACAGCACTGGGGATAAAATATTCTGGTATGCCATTAGTATTGCAGATGGAATATGTCCTATTACAAAGGAAAGCTTTAGTTTTCATATGGCTGCCCAGACGTCTTACTTTGTTACACAGTCCAAGGCTAGGGCCTCTGCCCCACTTGGGAGTGAAAAGGGATATGGGGTATTTTGACTAGCTGAAGTGTCATCATCCATAGAGTCCACATAGTAGTTGCAGAAAGCATCTGCCACTTCCTTTGAATCTGATATAATGTGACCTTTAATAGATAAAACAAGAGATACTGGAATGCCTTTATTAATTTTTTATAAGCTGGCCAGAAAGTCTTGGGAGTATTTCTGCTTGCCAGCAAATTAGAAAGAAAGCATTGACGATCCCTAATCTGTAATGATTTTACTTTGGCCCTAGCCACAGCATGCAATTGATAAGTGACTTGAAATGGGTGTTTCTTATTCTGAGAGAAGAGATGCCTCTTCCATTTAGCAAGAAGTGTGTTTTTTAATGATTTTAATGTAAAAACTCCATTTTTCTTTTTACTATATATCATTTTCTATTAAAGCTACAGTTATGCCATTTTGCACATGATAGGGGTACGTCATTTTCAAATTCTCGAAAAAATTGACAGTTCTATAGGAGAGAAAATATCGCATAAAGTGTGTTTCCCATTGATTTCAATGGAAAATCTCCATATTTCTTTTTTCTATATCTCAATTTCTATTATAGCTGCTGCCACGCCGTTTTGCACATGATTGGAATACCTCACTTCCTACAGTCTTAAAAAATTTACAGTTTTATGTTGTATAGGAAAGAAAATGTCGCACAAATTGTGATTTCCCATTGATTTCAATGCAAAAACTCTGTTTTTCTTTTTGCTGTATGTTAATTTTTTTTAAAGCTGCAGCAATGCCGTTTTGCACATCATTGGAGTACCTTATTCCCTGCATTCTCGAAAAATCTAAAGTTCTATGTTGTATAGGAGAGCAAATAACGCACAAAGTGTGTATTCTTATTGATTTCAATATAAAGACTCCATTTTCCTTTTTGCTTTATCCTAATTTCTATTGAAGCAACCGCCATGCCGTTTTGCACATGATTGGAGTACCACATTCCCAACATTCAGGAAAATATTTATGATTCTTTTATGTATAGGAAAGAAAATATTACACAAAGTGTGTTTTTCTGTTGATTTCCATGGAAAAACTCCATTTCTGTTTTTGCTATGTCTCAATTTGTTTTAGAGCAACAACCATGCCATTTGGCACTTAATTGGAGTGCCACATTCCCAACATTCAGGATAATAGTTATGATGCTATTACGTATAGGAAAGAAACTATTCCACAAAGGGTGTTTTCCTATTAATTTCAATGAAAAAAACTCCATTATTCTTCTTGCTATATCTCTATTTCCAAAAATGCTACAGCCATGCCGTTTTGCAAATGATTGTATCTTCTTTTGGAGAATGAAGGTTGCTTCCATGGTGGACCTACCTGGCATAAACCCAAATGGATTTCTCCAGACGCTAGTGAAGTCTCATAGGTGACATTCTATCACTCGCTCCCACAGATTAATAGAATGGCTAATCAGCTTTATGCCCCTATAGTTTCTGCCGTCCTGGGCATCACCTTTCCCTTTGAACAGTGGTACAATTCAACTTTCTTGCCATTCAGAAGGCATCCTGTCCCTATTTGCTATCTTATTGAATAGCTTTCCTAGCCATGTAATTCTCTTGGGGCCTAAGGTGTGCCAAACATCCATACGGATCTTATCAGGGCCTACTCTTTTTGACCTTTCATCTCCCACAGGGCTCTTTCTATTTCTGCCTTGCTCACCCTGTCCACAGCCTGTGGTGTGGGTGGGTTTCTGCCTGTGACCATTGCAACTTAGTTTTCATTTAGGGGACTGTGGTAGTATTCCTCCCACCTTTTGACTACCTCTGCTGGTTAAAAAAGGACCCTACCCTTAGTGTCCCTAACTCTTATGGCCCTGGTAAAATCCTTACTTGTCCGATCCCAGGTGTTGGGTAGTATAAAAACGACATTCTCTCCTTCCCTTGTCCCCAACTTTTCATATAGAGCCTCCATCTTTTGGAACTTGGCCAGGGCAATGGTCCTCCTGGCGTTTTAACTTGCCTGAACCTATTCTTTCTTTGAAACCTTATCCCCTACCTCTCTCCACCTATGAAAAGCCTCCTGTTTTTGTTTGATGGCAGCTTTCACCTCCTAATTCCACCGCCAAGTCTGCCTGCCTTTATAAGTGCCTCCTACTCTACCTAAACCTAACTTTGCCTCCCAAAAACTCCTAATTTTCATAGCAACCTTGTCTCACATGGCGTTGGCTGACCTATCCCAAACCCAGTCCACCTGGCTAAGAACCCCTTGCCTGAATTCATCTACTTTGGTTTGCAACTTCCACCACATGATAACTGATTCTTCTTTCCAGGTGATTCCTTACTCCCCTCTTCACTAGGACTTCTGTCATGAGTAGCTTATTGCCACTTTCTTTCTGGAAATCCTCACTGGGTAGTGCCCAGCAATCCTTGATCTCATCCCTGTGCTGTTCCCTAACCATAAAAATCCCATTTGTTACATCTCCTGAGGTGCTTGGCAAGTGATTAAGTGATTCTCCCTTTTCTTGAACCATGTATTGGCCAATACAAGGCCATGCCCTCTTTCTGTCTTTAGGACCATTTGCCACTAAGGATTGATCATCCCATATCCCAATCCCCCATGTATTTCCTTATATCCCACACCATCATTTCCTGTGCCCTGTCTAATTGTGATGTCAACTGACTGTACTACCTCATCAAAGTCCCCCCAGAAATCTGCTTTAGTCGTTTCACCCAGGCCTGCTTGGGGGTATAAGCACTTAACAGGTGCTATACCTATACCTTGCCACACAACTGTTACTAACATTATTCTACTACTACCTCTCTTGACTGAGGTGATACCCTGGTGCAATTCCCTACTTAACATGATGCCCAGCCTATTTTGAAACTCTTTACTACCCATGTATATGAGTTTGTACCCCTCCCCCATTACCCGTGACATATTTCCCTTCCACTTTGTTTCCAGCAGGAAAGCTACACTAATGCGTCTGTGTTTAAGGGTGTGAACTAACTCCCCTGTCACTCCCAAGACCCAACATTCCACATCCCCAACCATAGCCTAACACCTTCACCATGTACAACGTTACTGGCTGTGGGCACCCCAGCCAGACGCCTAGACCTGCAGTGTAAGTGAAAAGGATACCTGTTGGAGGGTGCCGTCCTACCCAACAGAGTAGCTCATTCCATACATTTTTGCAAAACTTTACATTTCTATGTTTTATAGTGTTTTCCCATTGATTTCAATGTAAAATCTCCATTTATCCTTTTGTTATATCTCAATTTTTATTAAAGCTACTGGCATGCCATTTTGCACATGATTGGAGTACCACATTCCCTACATTCCGTCCAAATTTTGAGGTTCTATTTTGTAAAGAAAAGAAAATATTAACAAAGTGTGTTTTGCAATTCATTTCAATAAAAAAACTTCATTTTTTTTTTTACTATATCTCAATTTCTATTAAATCTAGAGCTTTGCCGTTTTGCACATGATTGGAGTGCCTTATTCCCTACATTCTCACAAAAATTTAAAGTTCTATGTTCTACATGAGAGAAAATATCGCACAAAGTGTGTTTTTTCATTGATTTCAATGTCAAAACTCCATTTTTCTTTTTGCTATATCTGAATTTCTATTAAAGCTACCGACAGGCCGTTTTGCACATGACTGAAGTACATCATTCCTTTCGTTCTCCCGAAAATTAACAGTTCTATATTGTATAGGAGAAAAAATATCGCACAAAATGTGTTTCCTCATTGATTTCAATGTAAAAACTCCATTTTTCTTTAGGTTTATCTCAATTTATGTTAAAGCTACAGTCATTCTGTTTTACACATGATTGGAGTACCACATTACCAGCAATCTGGATAAAAGTGATTATTCTATTATCCATAGGTAAAAAAATAGCACACAAAGTATGACTTGCCTTTGATTTTAATGGAAAAACTCAATTTTTGCTTTTGCTATATCTTTATTTCTATTAAAGCAACAGCCACTCCGTTTTGCACATGATTGGTGTACCTCATTCCCTACATTCCTGAAAAAATTTACAGTTCTATGTTGAATAGGAGAGAAAATATTGCACAAAGTGTGCTTTCCCATTGATTTCATTGTGAAAAACTCCATTTTTGTTCTTGCTAAATTTCAATTTCTATTAAAGCTAAAGCCATGCCGTTTGCCACTTGATTAGGGTACCTCATTCCCTACATTCTTGCAAAAATATTTAGTTCTATGTTGTTTAGAAGAGAAAAAAACGCACAATGTGGGCTTACTTGTTGATATCAATGCAGAAACGCCATTTTTCTTTTTTGCTAAACCTCAATTTATATTACAGGTGTAGCTATGCCGTTTTGCTCATGATTAGAGTTCCTCATTCCCTACATTCTCGCAAAAATTTACAGTTATATATTCTTCATAAGAGAAAATGTCACTCACAGTGTGTTTTCCTATTGATTCCAATGTAAAAACTCTATTTTTTTTCGTTATTTCCCCATTTTAATTAAAGCTACAGCCATGAAATTTTGCACATGGTTAAATTACCTCATTCTCTACATTCTTGCAGAGATTTACAGTTCTACCTATTATAGAAGAGAAAATATCGCGCAAAGTGTTTTTTCCTATTGATTTCAATGTTAAAACTTTATATTTCTTTTTGCTATATCTCAATTTCTATTAAATCTATAGCAATGCCGTTATGCACATGATGGAAGTATGACACTCCCAACATTCTGTATAAAAGTTCTGATTCTATTATGTATGGTAAATATACAACCATAAAAGTGTGTTTTCATGTTGATTTCAATGTAAAAACTCCATTTTTCTTTTGGTATATCTCAATTTCCATTAAAGGTACATCCATGTCGCTTTGCACATGATTGGATCACCTCATTTCCTACATTTTTCCAAAAATTTGAAATTCTATGTTTTAAAGGAGAAAATATATATCGCGCAAAGTATGTTTTCTAAATGATTTCAATGTGAAAACTTCATTTTTCGTTTTGCTATATATCTTTGTTCTATTTAAGGTGAAGCCATACCGTTTTTCACATGATTAAGGCACCACATTCCCTACATTCTTGCAAAAATTTAAAGTTCTATTTTGTACAGGAGAGAAAATATCGCACAATGTTTTTTTCCCATTTGATTTCAATGTAAAAACCTTAATTTTTTTGCTATATCCAAATTTCTATTAAAGCTACAACCATGCCGTTTTGCAAATGATTAGAGTAACTCATTTCCTACATTCTTGAAAAAAATTACTGCATTGTTTTGTACAAATTCCATTGATCGTTTTGATATATCTCAATATATGGCAAAGCTGTAGCCATGCCGATTTTCACATGATTACAGTACCACATTTCCTACATTCTAGCCAACATATACAGTTCTAAGTTATATATATAAGAAAATATTGCACAAAGCGTGTTTTCCTTTTTAGTTTAATTGAAAAAAATCCATTTTTCTTTTTGCTATTTCTCAATTTCTACAAGCTACAGCCATGACTTTTGCAAATGATTGAAGTAACTCATTCCCAACGTTCTCCCAAGAATTTTTATTTCTATGTAGTATAGTAGAGAAAATATTGTGCAAAGTGTGTTTCCCCATTGATTTTAATATAAAAACTTCTATTTTTTTTTGCTATATCTTAATTTCTAATAAAGCTAATGCTACGCCATTTTGCACATGATTGGAGTATTTTATTCCCTACATTTTCGCAAAAATTTACAGATTTATGTTGTAAAGGAGAGAATATATCACACAAAGAGATTTTCCGTTGATTTAAATGTAAAAACTCTGTTTTTCTTTGTGTTATATATTAATTTCTTTTAAAGCTACAGCCATGCCATTTTGGTGCTGATTGGAGTACCACATTCCCAACAATCTGGATAAAGTTATGATTCTATTATGTATAGGAAAGAAAATATCGCACAAAGTGTGTATTAAAATTGATTTCAGTAAAAAATCTCTCAATATCTCAATTTCTATTAAAGCTATAGCTATGCTGTTTTGCACATTATTGGATTACCACATTCCCAACATACTGAATATAAGTTATGATTCTATTACGTATAGGAGAGGAAATATTGCAGTGTTTTTTTCCATTCATTTCGATGTAAAAACACAATTTTTTTTCTATATTTTAATTTCTAATAAAGCTTGAGCCATTCCGTTTGCCAATGTTTGAAGTACCTCATTCCCTACATTCTCGCAAAATTTTAAAGTTCTGTATGGTGTAGGAGAAAAAATATTGCAGAATTTATATTTTTCTATTGATTTCAATGTAAAAATTCAATTTTTCTTTTTCCTATATCTCAATTTCTATTAAAGCTACAGCCATGCCATTTTGCACATGATTGGAGTAACACATTCTAAACATTCTGGAGAAAAAATTGCACAAAGTGTTTTTTTTAATTTATTTTAATCTGAAAACTCCATTCTTTTATTGCTACATCTCAATTTCTTTAAAAGCTACAGCCATGCCGTTTTGCACATGATTAGATTACCTCATTCCCTAAATTCTCAAAAAAATTTACAGTTCTGTTTTATAGGAGAGAAAATATTGCACAAAGTAAATTTTCCTATTGATTTGAATGTAAAAACTCCATTTTTCTTTTTGCTAAATCTCAATTTGTTTTAAAGCTACAGCCATGCCGTTTTGCACATGCTTGAATTACCTCATACCCTACATTTTCACAATAATTTACAGTTCTATGTTGTATAGGAGAGAAAGTATTGCACACAGTGCTTTTTCCCATTGATTTCAGTGAAAACACTATATTTTTCTTTTTGCCATATCTCAATTTCTGTTATAGCTACAGCCATGCCGTTTTGCCAATGATTGGAGTATCTCATTCCCTATATTCTTTTAAATATTTACAGTTTTATGTTGAATAGGAAAGTAAATATCACATAACGTGTGGTTTTCTAATGATTTTGAATTAAACACCATTATTCTTTTTGCTATATCTCAATTTCTTTTAAAGCTACTGCCGTGCCGTTTTGAACCTTAGTAATGTACCACCTTTCGAACATTCTCGCAAAAATAAACAGTTCTATGCTGTATAGGAGAGATAATATCGCACCAATTGAGATTTTCCATTAATTATAATGGAAAAACTTAATTTTTCTTTTTGCTATATCTCAATTTGTAATAAAGCTACAGCCATGCCATTTTGCACATAATTAGAGTATTTTATTCCCTACATTTTTGCAAAAATTTACAGATTTATGTTGTATAGGAAGGAAAATATCGCACAAAGTTTGTTTTCCTATTGATTTCAGTAGAAAAACTCTATTTTTCTTTTTGTAATATCGCAAGTTCTATTAAAGCTACAGCCATGCCGTTTTCCACATTATTTAAATACCACATTCCCAACATTCTGAATTAGGTTATAATTCCATTACGTAAAGGATAGAAAATTTCGTAGTGTTGTTTACATTCATTTCAATGTAAAAACAATTTTTCTTCTTTATATATCTCAATCTCTAGTAAAGCTACAACCTATTGCTACAAACAATATTACAGTTCCATGTTGTACAGGAGAGAATATATCACTGAAAGTGTGTTTTCATATTAATTTCAATGTAAAAGCAGTATTTTTCTTTTTGCTAAATCTCAATTTCTACTAAAGCTGCAGCCATGCCGTTTTCCACATGATTGGAGTACCTCATTCCCTACATTCACTAAAAAATTTACAGTTGGATGTTGTATATGATAGAAAATATCACACAAAGTGTTTTCTTTTTGGTATATCCCTATTTCTATTAAAGCTACAGCTTTGCCATTTTGCACATGATTAGAGTACCTCACTTCCTGTATTCTTGCAATAATTTACAGTACTATGTTGTATCAAAGAGAAAAATGTCACACAAAGTGTGTTTTTAATGAAAAATATTCATTTTTCTTTTTCCTATAATTCAATTTCTTTTAAAGCTACTACCATGCGATTTTGAACATGATTGGAGTACCACATTCCCAACATTCTGGAGAAAAGTTGAAATTCTATTATGTATAGGAATAAAGTTTTTCACAAAGTGTATTTTCCTATTGATTTAAATGTAAAAACTCCATTTTTCTTTTTACTATATCTCAATTTCTATTATAGCTATAGCCATGCTGTTTTGACATGATAAGAGAACCTCATTCCCTACATTCTCAAAAAATTCACAGTTTCATGTTGTACAGGAGAGAAAATATCGCACAAGGTGTGTTTTCCTATAATTTTTAATGTAAAAACAATTTTTAGTCCGTTTTGTACATCATTGGAGTACCACATTTCCAACGTTCTGGATAAAAGTTCTGATTCTATTATATATATATATATATATAAGAAAATTTTGATAAAAGTGGGTTTCCCCATTGATTTCAATTGAAAAACTCCATTTATCTTTTTGGTGTATATCATTTTCCACTAAAGCAGCAGCCATCCTGTACTGCACGTCATTGGAGTACCACATTCCTTTAATTTTGGCGCAAATTGGCAGTTCTATCATGCACAGGAGGCGATATGTACAAAGTAAGTTTTTCCATTGATTTGTAAGGAAACACTCCATTTTTCTTTTTCCAATATCTCAATTTATATTTAAGCGACAGCCATGCCATATTGAACGTGATTGGAGTACCTCGTTCCCTACATATTTTCAATAGTCTATATTTCTATGTTGCATTGGAGAGAAAATACTTCCCAAAGTATTTTTCTTATTGATTTTAATTTTAAAACTCCATTTTTCTTTTTGCTATATCTCAATGTCTTTTAAAGCTACAGCCATGTTATTTTGCTCATGATTGGAGTACCTCATTCCCTACACTATTAAAAAATTTACAGTTCTATGTTTTACAGGAGAGAAAATATCACTCAAAGTGTGTTTTTACATAGATTTCAATGTAGAAAATTTATTTTCTTCTTGCAATATCCAAATTTCTGTTAAAGCTACAGGCATGCCAGTTTTCTGGTTTCCGACCAAAATCTTTTGTTCTATTATGCATATGACGGGAAAATATCATACAAGGTGTGTTTTTCCAATGATTTCAATCATAAAACTTCATATTCCTTTTTTCTTAATCACATTTTCTATTGAAGCTACAGCTATGCCGTTTATCACATAATTGGAATTACTGATTACCTACATTTTCGTAAAATTTAACAATTCTGCGTTGTATAGGAGAGAAAGTATCGCCCAAAGTGTTTTCCTATTAATTTCAATGTAAAAACTCCATTTTTCGTTTTTCTACATTTCCAATTATAATAAAGCTGCAGCCATGCCGTTTTGCACATGATTGAAGTACCATATTCCCTACATTCTACCTAAAATTTGAAGTTCTGAATGTGTAGGAGACAAAATGCACAGAGTGCGTTTTCTCATTGATTTCAATGGAAAAATTCATTTTTCTTCTTTCTGTATCTCAATTTTTATTGAAGCTGCAGCCTTGCCGTTTTGCACATGATTGGAGACCCTCATTCTCTAAATTCTTACAAACAATTACAGTTCTGTGTTGTATAGGAGAGAAAATATCGCACAAAGTGTGTTTTTGCACTGATTTTAATCTTAAAACTCCATTTTTTTTGCTTTATCTAAATTTCCATTAAAGCTAAAGCCATTCCATTTTCTGCATGATTTGAGTACCACATTCCTAATATTTTCACAAAAATATTTACAGTTCTATTTTGTATAGGAGAGAAAATACCACGCAAATTTCCTATTGATTTCAGCATAAAAACTCTATTTTTCTATTTTCTATATCTCAATTCCTATTAGAGCTAAGCCATGCCATTTTGCACATGATTGGAGTATCACATTCTCAACATTCAGGATAATAGTTATGATTCTATTATGAATAGGAAGGAAAATATTGCACAAAATGCATTTTTCTTTTTGCTATGTATAAATTTTTATTAAAGCTACAGCCACGCCATTTTGCACATAATAAGAGTACTTTATTCACCACATTCTCACAAAATTTTACAGTTCTATGTTGTATAGGTGAGAAAATATCTCACAGAGTGTGGTTTCCAATTGGTTGCAATGGAAAATCTCCATTTTTCTTTTTACTATATCTCAATTTTTATTAAAGCTATAGACATGCCGTTTTGCACATTATTGTGCCCTTGTTCCCTACATTTCCAGAAAAAATTACACTTTTTGCCCTAAGTCTATTTTCCTATATTTAAATTTGAAAACCATTTCCTACATTCTGGATAAATGTTACGATTCTATTATGCATAGGAGAGAAAATATCACACATTGTGTTTTTCATTGATTTGAATGTAAATTTTGCTATTTCTCAATTTCAGATTAAGCTGCAGTCTTGCCGTTTTGCACATGATTAAGTACCTCATTACCTACATTCTCACAAAAAAATTGCAGTTCTGTATTGTATAGGAAAGAAAATCTTCAAAATGAGTTATTTCCCATTGATTTCAATGTAAACTCCATTTTTTTTGCATTATCTCAATTTCTATTTAAGCTACAGCTATACCACTTTGCACATCATTGGAGTACGTTTTTCCATAAATTTTTGCAAATAGTTACAATACTTTGTTTTATAGGAGAGAAAGTGTCGCACAAAGTTTGTTTTTCTTTTGATTTCTATGTGAAATCTCAATTTTTCTTTTTTCTATATCTCCATTGCAATTAAAGGTTCAGCCATGCCGTTTTGCACATTATTGGAGCACCTCATTCCCTACATTGTCGCAGAAATTTGAAGTTCAATGTTTTTTGGGAGAGAAAGTATCGCACAAGCTGTGCTTTTAAATTGATTTCAATGTAAAAACTCCATTTTTCTTTTTCCAATATCTCAATTTCTATTAAAGCTACAGCCATACCGCTTTGCACATGATTTGGGTACCTCACTCCCTATATTCTTGCAAAAATTTACAGTTCTATGCTCTACAGGAGAAAGAATATTTAAAACGCGGTGTTATC
Organism: Trigoniulus corallinus; assembly: GCA_013389805.1. NCBI lineage: Eukaryota > Metazoa > Arthropoda > Diplopoda > Spirobolida > Trigoniulidae > Trigoniulus > Trigoniulus corallinus. Next base: position 9,262,311 of record JAAFCE010009127.1, read on the forward strand.
TTATTGACATCATTTTCCAAACTTAATTTTTTACTGCTATATCTCATTTTCTATTGAAGCTACAGCCATGCCTTTTTGCACATGATTGCCGTACGACATTCCCAACATTCTGGATAAAAGTTATGATTCTATTATGCATATGAAGAAAAATATCGCACAGTGTGCTTTCCCATTAAATTCAATTTGAAAACCTATTTTCTTTTTTTCTATATCTAAATTTCTATTATTGCTACAACCATGCCGTTTTGCACATGACTGGAGTACCTCATTCTTAACATTCTTGCAAAAATTTACATTCTATGTTCTATAGGAGAGAAAATAACACACAATATCTATTTTATATTATTTCAATGCAAAAAAATTTTTTTTTCTTTTTGCTATATGTTAATTTTTATTAAAGCTAAAGTCATGACGTTTTCCACATGATTGAATCACCTGTTGAATCATCATTGAATCATTGTGGCAAAAGCTTTCAGATCTATGTTATATAAAAGAGAACATGTCACACAAAGTGTGCTTTCCAGTTGATTTCAATAAAAAAATGCCATTTTTCTTTTCACTGTTTTTTTATTTGTATTAAAGCTACAGCCAGGCCATTTTGCACATGATTGGAGTACCACATTCCCAACATTCTATATAATAGTTCTGATTCTATTATGTATAGGAAAGGAAATATTTAGCACAAAATGTGTGTTCTCCCATTGATTTCATTAGAAAAACTTCATGTTTCTTTCCACTATATCTCAATTTTTTTTAAAGGTACAGCAATTCCGTTTTGCTCATGATTAGGGGAACCGCATTTCCTACTTTCTTATAAAAATTTAAAAACTATGTTGTATAGGAGAGAAAATATTGCACAAAGTGTGAATTTTAATCGATTTCAATGTGAAAACTCCATTTTTCTTTTTGCTATATCTCAATTTCTATTAAAGCTATAGCCATGGCGTTTAACACATGATTGTAGTACCTCATTCCCTACATTCTCAAAAAAATTTCAAGTCCTAGGTTACCCAGGAGAAAAAATATCGCACAAAGTGTGTTTTCAAAACGATTCGTATTTAAAAACTTAATTTCTTTTTGGAATAAAGTCCCCTATAGTATCAAATCTGAAGTTTTTCGGTGTACTTTATTTAAATGCAGGAACTGCTGCATTCATTTTCAATAAGCCCTCTTTAAGTATCTTTAAGTACTCTTAAATCTCTTTAAGTATCTTCTTGTACTTTCTTTGAGCCCTCTTTATGCATCTTCTTGTATTTCTTTTTGTTTTGTGTTGTGAGTGCACTATGTATGTGCTATAATAGATAATAATAAATAAATAAAGTTTTGCCAAAATTTTCAGTGCTATGTTGTATAGGAGAGAAAATATAACACAAAGTGTGTTTTCCCATTGATTTCAATGTAAAAACTCTATTTTTCTTTTTGCTATATTTCAATTTCTATTAACGCTGCAGTAATGCCGTTTTTGCACATCATTAAAGTACCTTATTTTCTACATTCTCGAAAAAATTTACTATTCTATTTTGCATAGGAAAGAAAATATCGCACAAAGTGTGTTTTCCTATTGATTTCAATGTTAAAACTCCATATTTCATTTTCTGTAATTAAATTTCTATTAAAGCTACAGCCATGCCGTTTTGCACATTATTGGAGTACCTCATTCCCTACATTCTTGCACAAACTTACATTTCTATGTTGTATAGGGAAGAAAATATTAAACCAAGTGTATTTTCTTATTGATTTCCATGTAAAAACTCCATTTTTCTTTTTCCCATACCTCAATTTTATTTAAGGTTACAGCCATGCCGTTTTTCACATGATTCTTTGTTGTAAAGGAGAGAAAATATCGCACATAGTGTGTGTTTCAATTGATTTGAATAAAAAGCTCCATTTTTCATTTTGCTATATCTCAATTTCTATTGATTTCCATGTAAAAACTCTATTTTTCTTTTTGCTATATCTCAATTTCTATTAAAGATACAGCCTTGCCGTTTTGCGCATCATTGGCAGTACCACATTTCTCAATTCTGGATAAATGTCATGATTCTATTATGTATAGGAATAAAAAAATAACACAAAGTGAATATTACAAATGATTTGAATTTTAAAACTCCACTTCTCTATTTACTACATCTGTATATGTATTAAAGCTTCAGGCATGATGTTTTGCAAATGATTGGAGGTCCACATTCCCAACATTCTGGATAAAAGTTGTGATACTATTAGGTATAGCAAAAAAAAAATATTGCACAAAGTGTTTTCCTTTATTTCATAGTAAACATCCATTTTTATTTTTGCTATATCTCTAATTCTAATACAGCAACAGCCATGCTGCTTTGCACATGATTGGAGTACCACATTCCCAACATTCTGGTTAAAAGTTATGATTTTATTATGTATAAGAATAAAAATATTGCACAAAGTCTATTTTACCATTGATTTCAATGTAAAAATCTCCATTATTCTATTTAATATATATAAATTTTTATTATATAAATAAATATATATAAATTATATAAATAAATTTTTATTGTATTAAATATATATAAAACGCCGTTTTCAACATGGCAGGAGTACCTCGTTCCCTACATTCTAACAAAAATTTACAGTTCTATGTTGAGAAAATATCGAGAGAAAATATCGCAGAAAGTGTGTTTCCCATTTAGTTTAATGTTAAATCACCACTTTACTTTTTGCTATATCTTAATTTCTGTTAAACCAACAGCCATGCCGTTTTGCTAATGATTGGAGTACCTCATTCTCTACTTTTAAGAAATAATTTACAGTTCTATGTTGAAGAGAAGAGCATATATTCCCCAAAGTATTTTCCTATTGATTTCAATGTTAAAATTTTCTTTTTCTTTTTTCTATATCTCAATTTCTGTTAAAGCTACAGATATGCCGGCTGTGGCTATATTATGTAAAGGAAATGAAGTATTGCACAAAGTGTTTTTTCCTATGAATTTCAATGGAAAAAAAATCATATTTCTTTTTGCAATATGTCAATTTCTATTAAAGCTGCCGCAATGCTGTTTTGCACATGATTGGAGTACCTCATTCCCTTCATTCTTGCGAAAATTTATGGTTCTATGTAGTAAAGGAGAGAAAATATCACACAAAGTGTGTTTTACAGTTGATTTGAATGAAAAAACTCCATTATTCATTTTGCTATATCTCAATTTCTACAAAAGCTACAGCCATGCCGTTTTGCAGATGATTAGGGTGCCTCATTCACTACATTTTCACAAAAATTTACAGCACTATGTTGTATAGGAAAGAAAATATCGCACAAAGTGTGTTTTCACATTAATTTCAAAGTTAAAACTCCATTCTTCTTTTTGCTGTATGTCAATTTCAATTAAAACTGCACCCAAGCTGTTTTGCACATGAGTCGAGGACCAGATTCCCAACATTCTGGAGAAATGTTATGATTTTTTTATGTATATGAAAGAAAATATCCTACAATGTGTGTTTTCCTATAGATTACAATGTAAAAACTCTATTTTTATTTCTGCTATATCTCAAATTTTATTAAAGCTACAGCCATGATGTTTTGCACATGATTGAAGTACCACATTCCCTAAAGTTTAAAAAAATTTACAGTTCTATGTTGCATAGGAGAGAAAATATTGCACAAAGCGTTTTTTTCCTGTTGATTTCAATGTAAAAGTTTATTTTTCTTTCTGCTATATCTCAAGTTCTATTAAAGCTACAGCCCTGCCGATTTTGTACATCATTGCAATACCTCATTCCCTGCATTGTGACAAAAAGTTACAGTTCTATGTTCTATAGGAGAGAAAATAACACACAAACTGTGTTTTCCTTTTGATTGAAATGTAAAAACTCAATTTTTAGCTTTGCCTTATCTTAATTTTTATTAAAGCTACAGCCTTGCCGTTATGCACAAAATTGGAGTACTAGAAAAAATTTACAGCTCCATGTTTTATAGCAGGGAATGTATTACGCAAATTGTATTTTTCCATTCGTTTTAACATAAACACTCCATTTTTCTCTTTGCTATATCTCAATTTTATTAAAGATGCAGGCATTCTGAATAAAAGTTATGATTCTAATATGTATAGGAAAGAAGATTGTATTGCACAGAGTGTTTTTTCCTATTGATTTAAATGTAAAAACTCCATTTTTCTTTTTGCTATATCTCAATTTGTATTAAAGCTCCATCCATGCCATTTTGCACATGATTGGATTGCCTTATTCCCTACATTCACAAGAAAATTTACAGTACTTTGTTGTATATGATAGAAAATATAGTGCACAAATTGCTTTCCCATTGATTTAAATTAAAAAAACATTTTTCTTTTTGCCTTATCTCAATTTCTATTAAAGCTGCTGCCAAGTCGTTTTGAATATGATTAGAGTTCCTCATTTCCTACATTCTTTAAAAAATTTACACTATTATTTTCAATAGAAGAGAAAATATTGCACAAGGTGTTTTACCATTATTTTCAATGTAAAGACTCCATTTTTCTTTTTGCTATATCTCAATTTCCATTAAAGCTGCTACCAAGCCGTTTTGCACATGATTGGAGAACCACATTTCCAAACATTCTAGAGAAAACTTATTATTCGATTATCTATAGGGTTAAAAATCATTTCAATGTAGAAACCATTTTTCTATTTTTGGATATTTCAATTTCTATTAAAACTACAGCCATGACATCTTGCACCAGATTGGAGTACCTCATTCCATGCATTCTCACATCAATTTAAAGTTCTATGTTGCATAGGGAAGAAAATGTTTCACAAAGTGTGTTTTACAATTGATTTATATTTATAAACCTACATCCTATTAACCTATTTTCTATAAATCTACATTCTTCAGTCTATTAAACCTTCATTCTATTAACATACATTCTAAAAACCTACATCCAAACTTCTATTAAACCTCCATGCTTGACAAAATTTCCAGTTCTATGATGAATAGAAGAGCAAATATTAAGAAAGTGTCTACCCATTAAATTTAAAGGAAAAACTCAACTTTTCTTTTTCCTATTCCTCAATTTCTAATAAATCTACAAACCACGCCATTTTTCTAATGATTTGGGTACATCATTTCCTATATTTTGTCAAAAATTTACAGTTCAATGTTGTATAGGAGAAAAAATTTCGTATAAAGTGCGTTTTCCTATTAATTACAATGTAAAAACTCCATTTTATCTTATTGGTATATCTCAATATCTATTAAAGCTACAGCAATGCTGTTTTTCACATGACTGGAGTACCACGTTTCTAACATGCTGGGTAAAAGTTATGATTCTATTATAAAAAGGAATAATAATATCACACAAAGTGTATTTTCCTATTGATTTTAATGTCAAAACTACATTATTCGTTTTACTATATCTCAACTTCTATTTAAGCTACAGCCATGCCATTTTTGAAATGATTGGAGTACCTAATTCCGAACATTCTTGCAAAGATTTACAGTTCTATGTTGTATAGGAGGAGAAAAAAACACAAATTTTTTCCCATTAATTTCCATTTAAAAACCGTTTTTCTTTTGGCTATATCTTAATTTCTATTAATGCTACAGCCTTGCAGTTTTGAACATGATTGGTTTACCACATTTAAAAAATTCTAAATTAACGTTATGATTATATTATGTATAGGAGAGAAAATACCACATAGGTGTTTACTTATTGATTTCAATGTAAAAACTCCATTTGTCCTTTTTCTATATCTCAGTTTTTTTAAAACTACAGCCAGGCCGTTTTGCATATCATTAAAGTACCACATTCCCAACATTGTTAAGAAAAGCTATGATTCCATTATGTATACTAAAAAAAATTTGGCACAAAGTAAATTTTCTTATTGATTTCAATGTAAAAACTCCATTTATCTTTTTCTATATCTCAATTTTATTAAAGCTTGATACATGCCGTTTTCCACATGATAGGAGTACCTATTTTCCTACATTCTTGCAAAAATATACAATGCAACAGTGTATAGGAGATAAATTTAACAGAAAGCGTGATTTCTTATTGATATCAATATAAATACTCCATTTTTTTTTAATATATATCTCAATTTCTTTTAAAGCTACAGCCATGCAATTTTGTACATTATTGGAGCACCTCATACACTACATTCTCGCTAAGATTTACAGTTCTATGTTGTATAGGAGAGAAAATATCACACAAAGTGTGTTTTTCCATTAATTTCAATTTAAAATCTCCATTTTTCTTTTTTCTGTATCTCAATTTCTATTAAAGCTACAGCCATGCCGTTTTGCAAAAGATTGAAGTACCACATTCCCAACATTGTGGAGAAAAGTTATAATTCTATTATGGATAGCAATAAAAATTACACACAAATTGCATTTTCCCATTGATTTCAATGTAAAAACTCCATTTTGATTTTTACTACATCTAAATTTCTTTTAAAGCTACAGCCATGTCGTTTTTTTACATGATAGGAGTACTAAATTCCCTACATTTTTGCAAAAATATACAGTTATTTTGTTTAGGAGAGAAAATATCACACAAAGTGGGTTTTCCTATTGATTGTAATTTAAAAACCATTTTTCGTTTTGCTGAATCTTAATTTCTATTAAGGCTACAGCCATGCCGATTTCCACGTAATTTGAGTACCTGATTCCCTACAACCTCTCAAAAATTTAAAGTTCTATGTTGATAGGAGAGGAAATATCACGCAAAGTGTGTTTTCCTATTCGTTTAAATTTAAAAACCATTTTTCTTTTTGCTATATCACAATTTCTATTGAAGCCACAGCCAAGCCGTTTTGCACAAAGTTGGAGTACCGGATTCCCTATATTTCCCAAAAGTTTAGAGTTCTATATTGTATAGGGGAGAAAAATATCTCACAAAGTGTGTTTTCCTATTGATTTCAATGTAAAAAACTCCATTTTTCTTTTTGCTATAACTGAATTTCAATTAAAGCTACAGCCAAGCCGTTTTGCACATGATTGAAGTACCACATTCCCAAAATTCTGGAAAAAAAGTTTAAGATTATATTATGTATCAGAAGCAAAAAATTGTGCACAAGGTGTGTTTTTTCATTTCAATCAAAGAACTCCATTTTTCTTTTTGCTATATCTCAATTTCTATTAAAGCAAAAGCTGTGCTATTTGAAACAATAGTGGAGTACCACATTTCTAACATACTAAATTAAATTTATGATTCTATTAAGTATAGGAGAGAACATGTCGCACAGGGTGTTCCCATTGATTTCTAGTTATAAACGATTTTTCTGTTTGCTATATCTCAATTTCTATTAAAACTACAGTTATGTCACTTTGCACGCGATTGGAGTTCCTCATTTCCTATATTCTTAAAAAAATTTATACTTCTATGTTTTGTAGGAGAGAAAATATATCACACAAAGTGTTTTCCAATTCATTTCAATACAGAAACCATTTTCCTTTTTGCTGAATCTTATTTTCTTTTAAAGCTACAGCCATTCCGATTTGCACATGATTGGAGTACCTCATTCCCTAGATTCTTGTAAAAACTTACAGTTCTAAGTTGTATAGGAAAAAAATATCGCACAAAGGTTGTTTTTCCTTTGATTTCAATGTAAAAACTCCATTATTCTTTTCACTATATCTCAATTTCTATTAGGGATACAGCCATGCCATTTTGCTCATGATTGGAGTACATCACTTCCTAAATTCCCACAAAAATTTAAATTTCTATGTCGTATAGAAGAGAAAATAATCCACAAAGTGTGTTTTCCCATTGATTTCAAATTAAAAACTTCATTGGTCTTTTAGCCATGTCTCAATTTCTTTAAAAGCTACAGCCATGCCATTCTGCACATAATTGGAGTACATCATTTCCTACATTCTGTCAAAAATTTACAGTTCTTTGTAGTACACGAGAGAAAATATCGCACAATGTGTGTTTTTTTCTTTGATTTCAATGTAAAATCGTTATTTTTCTTTTTGCTATATTTCAATTTCTATTAAACCTACCGCCATGCCGTTTTGCACATGATTAAGTACCCCATTTCCTACAAATTCAAAAAAAATTTACAGTTTAATGTTGCATAGGAGAGAAAATTTCGCACAAAGTGGGTTTTCCCAATGATTTCAATGTGAAAATTCCATTTTTCGTTTTTCTATATCTCAATTTCTATTAAAGCTGCAGCCATGCCGTTTCACTCATGATTGGAGTTTCAAATTCTCTACATTCTTGCCAAAATTTGCAGATCTATCCTGTATAGGAGGCAAAATGCACAAAGTATGATTTGCCATTATTTTCAATAGAAAAACTTCATTTTTCTCTTTTTTATATTTTAATTTCTATTAAAGCTACAGCCATGCCATGTTGTACATGATTGGAGTACCAAATTCCCTGTATTCTGACCAAAATTTGTGGTTCTATTTTGTATAGGAATGGAAGTATCACAAAAAGTGTGTTTTTCCATGAATGGCAATAGAAAAAACATAATATTTTTTTTGCCATATTACAATTTCTGTTAAAGCTACAGCCATGCCTTTTGGCAAAAGAACCTTCCAAAGGATTACAGTTGTATGTTCTATAAGACAGAAAATATCGCACATAGTGTGTTTTTCTATTGATTTTAAAGTAAAAACTTTAATTTTCTTTTTGCAATATCTCAAATTTTATTAAACTACAGCCATTCCGATTTGCAGGTGATTGGAGTACCTGATTTCCTACATTTTCACAAAAACTTACAGTTATATGTTGTATAGGAGAGAAAATATCGCATATAGTGTGTATTCTCATTGATTTTAATGTAAAAGCTCCATTTTTTATTTTGCTGCATCTCAATTTCAATTAAAGCTACAGCCATGCCGTTTTCTTTATTATTGGAGTATCACATTCAAAACATTCTAGAGAAAAGTTATGATTCAATTATGTATAGGTAAGAAAATATTGTACAAATTGGGTTTTTGCATTGATTTTTATGAAAAAACCTCCATTTTTCTTTTTCCTATATCTGGATTTTTATGAAACGAATTTTTTTGTTGTTGTTGTAAGCTAATTTTTTAGGGTTCATCGACAACATAGGTTATTAGGGCACAGAAGGACAATCACTATTAAAGCTACAGCCATGCCGTTTTGCAGATGATTGGAGTACCAGATTTCCTACATTCTGTCCAAAATTTGTGGTTCTACTATGTATAGAAAAGTTAATTCCACAGAAAGTGCATTTTTGCATTGATTTCAATGTATAAACTCCATTTCTCTTTTTGCTACATCTTAATTTCTATTAATGCTACAGCCATGCCATTTTGAACATGATCGAAATACCTCATTCCATCCATTCTCTTTAAAGTATGGATGATTTGGAGATTATTGGAGTACCTCATTTCCTACATTCTCACAAAATTTGTAGTTCTGTGTTGTATAGGAGAGAGAATATTGCACAATGTCTGTTTTCCTATTGAATTCAATGTAAAAACTTAATTTTTCTATTTGCTACATCTCAATTTCTATTAAAGCTACATCCATGCCATTTTGCACATGATTGGAGTATCATATTTCCTTCACTTTTTCTATAATTTTTTCTCTATTATTTATACGAAAGAAAATATTTCACAAAGTGCGTTTTTTAAATGATTTCAATGTAAAAACTTCATTTTTCTTTTTTCTATATCTCAATTTTTTTAAAGCTACAGCCGCACCATTTTGCACATAAATGTAGTGCCACATTCTTAAAATGCTGGATAAAAGTTATTATTTTATAATGAATAGGAAAGAAAATAATGCACAAAGTGTGTTTTTCAATTTATTACAACATAAAAACCGTTTTTCTTTTTGCTAAATCTCAATTTCTAGTAAAGCTACAGCCCTGCCTTTTTCACATGATTGGAGTACTTCACTTTACATTCTCATTAAAATTAGCAGAGCTATGTTGTATATAAGAGAAAATATTGCACAAAGCGTGTTTTCCCATTGATTCCAATGTAAAAACTACATTTGTATTTTTGCTATATCTGAGTTTCTATTAAAGCTACAGAAATGATTATATTATATTGTTCACTGTAATGCTTTTGTTAGGTGTTTGCTCTCTTTGCAGAAAGAATGTCAACTCACGTTCTTCTTCTGTTAAGTGTATTCCCGAAAATCCCACGCTGATTGTCTTAACGTGGGGGCTACAGAAATATCTTTGCTAACGTCTTATAAATGTGGCCTTTGTTTATCTGCTAGGAATGAGAATCCACCTGTGAAAACACCAACTTTTCCTTTGTTCTCTACTGTGGACATAGCAGATACTAATCTTTCAATTCATCCCTCTTCTCAAGTATCCCTCTTCTCAGTTATTGAAATATACTGATAGGCTTTAACCATTGATAAAAATTTATAGCTATTGGTAGAAATGACAAACTTACTTTATGACCTATTGACCTCTATGATTACTTTTTCTAATGATTTATCTGATCTAAAATCAGATGTTAAGGCTAGCGCAGAATCGGTAGCCATGATCTCTAATGAGTTAGCTATGTTTATGACAGATAGTAAAGAAGAATTTAATTCCTTGAAAGTTTCACTGGGAACTTCTCATAAGATCTGTAGTATACCTGGCAGTGGACAATGGTAGTCAGTGCATCACATATGCCAAAGTGGCTGCCAAGTCCAGCCGTTATGGCAAACGTGCTCTAGACCACAGACTATGACTAAATCTATTCATACACGGTATCTTAAACAAGAAACTTTTACTGCTTCAACTGTCAATGAGCCATTTAAGGGCTCTCAACCCTTTTCAGGCGTTCAGGTAAATCCTATTAATAAAGGGAATGCTAAGTGAGATATTGTTTTTGCTGCCTCCCAAATGGTTCCTTTTTGTCTTTTCATTTCTAGATGAGATTCACAAGCTACATGCAAAATTGCTCATAATTATCTACATACTAACAATATTACTGATTTGTAGGCGATTTACAAACTGAAAACCAAATTCGAGTCATATGCCTCTTTCATCATCCTAGCAGATGCTAACTTGGAGAATAAACTTTGTAATCCAGATCTCTGGCCTGAAGAAACTGTATATAAAATATATAGAGGCCCCCTTCATGAGGACCTCACGTTGGAAGCCTGGCATCCACCTAAGATAGGCGCTGGAGAGGAGCGCTCTGCCCAATTACCAGTCAGGTCATAACCTCTATCCACCTCTGATTATACTATCAGAATGTCCACAGTTTACGCTCCAAAAATTATGATATTTATGCTAATCTTTTATTAAACCATGATCATATTATTGTTTTCACTGAGACTTGGCTCTCTCCATATTTAACATCAGATAACTAAATTCTAAATTCGTATCTTTCTTTTTGTCTGAATAGAGACTCATTTCTATGAGAAGGTGGTATTTTGGTTGCTTTCAACACTCGCCTGTGGCCTTTTAAGGTATGTACTATTGATAAGTTAACTCCAAGTGAATACATTTGGGCTTTAAAAGTTTCCCTCTCACAATTGCCACATCCCATCTGGATTGTTGACTGTTATTTTCCACCATCTCTAGCTACATCCATTTTTCTTTAGAACTCGAATGATTTGGTCACCCAAATATCTGATCTGTCACAGGTTATTGTGCTGGGAGACTTTAATGTTCCAGTTATCAATTGGGATCTTTCTCCTCCCTGCTATGAAGGTGTACACAGCCCTGCTAAGGCTGCAGTACTGACCGCTATGGTCAATGTGGTTAGGTTAGCCAAAATAAATGGTGTATGTAACTTATGTAATAGATTACTTGATTTATGTTTCACAGATATGGCCTGTTCCATTACTAGTGCTTACCCCTTACTGCCAAACGATCCTCTGTCCACCCCTTTGTTTTTGGTATCATCTATTTTCCCTAGCATAATAGCTACTCCAGTTACAACTTACTTAAATTCGTTTGATGGGGATTATGTGGGACTTTACAATTACTTGGCCCACGTTGATTGGCGGCCTTGCCTAAAAGCTAAATCTCCTTCTTTTGCAGTTGATTTTTACTATCTTACATTGAATAGAGCTACTTCTATGTGTTCTGGTTATCCAGCTTTCCTATTTTGATTTAGCCAAGAGTTATGTTTGGCTTTAAAGAAAAAGTGTAAGGCCTTTTCACTCCATAAAAAATTTAAATCTCAATTTCGTTATAATTCCTTTTCCTACCAACGCTTTTGTGTTAAGCAATTAATTGCCCATGATCAGCAGTGGTTGCTGGACTCACTGCTCAGTAATGCTCATTCTTCACCAAATTTTTAGTGAAAATATATAAGGTACACTTCACCTAAGGCTCCTGTTCTCACTTTAAATATGAATAACAACTATATATCTGAGCCTGAGCATGTTAGTAAAGTTTTCTGTAGTTCATATAAAATTGCTCTACAACATTCTGATCTGACTTCAGAACACCCTTTTACACTTCCGAGCTCTGCAGACAAACTTCCCTTCTTTATTATTTTGGAGTCTGATGTGTTAATAGCCATTCATAAGCTTAAGCCCTCCTTTACTACAGGGCCCGATGTCTTGCCTCTTATTGTTATTAAAGGCTTTAAAACCCTATTGGCTCCCATTTTAACTAAACTTTTTAACTTGTGTTTATCTAATCCATATGTTCCCTGGTTTGGGAAGACTGCCCATGTGGTTCCAGTCTTCAAATCACGGAATCGTAGTGATCCCTCAAACTATAGGCCTATTTTGCTTATCGCTCCTTCTGCTAAAATACTGGAAATAATACTTTGCTCCAAGTTGTAGTATTGGAGTAGAGAGTTATTGGCCCCACAGCCACATGGGTTTCGTCTGAATTGATCAACTGAGAATAATGTACTTACTTATTCTTAATCTATTCGTGCAGCATTTGAGGCCAAGATTAAGTAAGATAGTGTTTATGTTGATGTATAAAAAGCCTTTGATAGTATCCCCATATCCCTCTTGTTATATAAACTCTCAGTGTATGGCATGGATTTGAAAATTTGTGATTTTTTAAAGAGCTATCTAATGGATCGACGTAATCATATTAAAATTGGCTCATACAGAAGTTTGTTATTTTTCCCAGTCAGGAGGTGTTCCTCAGGGTAGTGTGATTAGCCCACTTCTGTTTATTTTATTTGCAAATGATTTGTTTGCAATTTCCCTACCCAACTTAGAAGGTTTAGCCTTTGCCGATGATAAGAAAATATATAAACCTATTGCCAGTATCGAAGACTGCATGTTGTTGCAGTTGGGTCTTTATAACCTGGAAATTTGGTTGCAAGCTAACTGCCCTTCACTGAACCAGAAGAAGACCTATGTTATATCCTTTGGATGGATTAATAATCCACATCATTTTGCCTATTGCTTTCATGATGGTTCCCATCTTGAGCATACTACCATTGTTAAAGACCTGGGAATCTATTTTGATCAAAAATTAACCTTCTCTGGCCACCTTACAACATAACTGTAGCTGCTAAACATTCACTGGCTATGTTAAAAGGCTTGAGGTACTTACATCACTGTCCCTCCTTGGTTAATTACTTACATGCTAAGTTGATAGTGCCAAGGTACTCCTATGGCATTAGTATTTGGGGAGTTTGTTGTCCCTCACATGGTACAAAACTTCGCAAACTTCATGACCAAAAACAACAATTTTATGTTACAGCTAGGCTCTTGTAGCTCGTTACATCATTCCCAACCTTCAATCATATTTCATTCCATTTGTAATTCAGACCTGAATACTGATTTCTTCTCTGAACATTGTCTGGCATCTTACTGGAATCTGAAATTTAAGGGACTCCCACCTTTTGATCTTTGGATTAAATGGGCTAGCTTAACTCTGCCACAACGTCTCTTTCTAAATAGAATAGATGCACCCAATCTTCTTTAGAAAATTGTGTTTTAGAGTTCCTTCTCATGTTACTCACTCTAGTTTTTTATTCTTTTCATTACATAATAAATTCTCAATGTACTGGGTGCAATCCCTTTTTAATGATCTACATCTTTCCCTGGATGATCTGTTAATCTCTCCTCCACTTTTGTGCCGCCATGCTATCCTTGCCCTTCTATGCTTTCTCTCTGGGTAGAAGTCCAGGTAGGTTAAAAGTCTTTTGGATGCCTTTCGACTCACTCACTCACTCATCTATGGTCCCTAGGTCTCTCTTAGTAACTTTTAGGTATTAATTGTAAATCTAGCTACCCTCTTTCTTGCTAACTCTAGGTTTTCACTGAATGTTAGACTAGTATATGTTTAATTTTCATTTATACATGGTTTGAAATGCAATGATTATTTAGTGGTGCTCTTATTTTATTAGCATAGACACCTCTATTTGCTGGACCTGTTAGGTGGCTCCATTACACCCTCCCTATCACCAGTTCTGCCTACATAATAATTCGTGAATCTCCTTCTTTGGCTTTTGCCTGCTATGGTTGTTCAGCATTCCCCCAACCCAGTAAACAATAAATAAATAAAATATATTAATAAATGCCATTTTTCACATGATTAGAGTACCTCATTCCCTACAATCGTGCAAAAGTTTACAGTTCTACGTTGTAAAGGAGAGAAAATATCATACAAAGTGAGATTTTCCATTGATTTCAATGAAAAAGCTTTCTGTTGAAGCAGCAGACATGCCGTTTTGCACATGACTACAGTACCGCATTCCCAGCATTCTGGATAAAAGTTTTGATTGTAATATGTATAGGAAAAAAATATTGCACAAAGTGTGTTTTCCCATTGATTTTAATGTGAAAACTCCATTTTGCTTTTTGTTATATCTCAATTCCTATTAAAGCTAAATCCATGCCATATTGCACATGATTGGAGTACCACATTCCCAACATTCTCGATTAATGTTATGATTTCATTATGTATAGGTAAGAAAATATCACACAATCTGTGTTTTCCTATAAATTTTATTGAAAAAATCATTTTTCATTTTGCTATATCTCAATTTCTATTAAGGCTGCAGCCATGGCGTTTTGAACATTATTGGAGTACCACATTCATTAACAATATCGATTAAAGTTTTGATTCTATTATGTATAGGAAAAAAATATCGCCCAAAGTTTGATTTCCCATTGATTTCGATGTAAAAAATCCATTTTTCTTCTTGCGTTATCTCAATTTGAATTATGCCTACAACCATGAAGTTTTGCACATGATTGGAGTACCTCATTGCCTACATTCTTGCAAAAATTTACAGTTCTATGTTTTATAGGACAGACAATATCGTACAAAGTGTTTTTTCCATTGATTTCAATGTAAAATCTCCATTTCTCTTTTTGATATATCTCAATATCTATTAAAGCTACAGCCATTCCATTTTGCGCACGACTGGATTACCACACTCCCAACATTCTTGATAAAAGTTATGATTTTATTATGTATAGGAAAGAAAATATCGCAAGATAATTATTTTCTTATTGATTTCTTTGCAAAAACACCATTTCTCTTTTCACTGTATCTCAATTTCTATTAAGGCTGCAGCCATGCGGCTTTACCAATAGTTGGAGTACCTCATTCCCTCCATTTTGACAAAAATTTACAGTTCTATCTTATATATAAGGGGAAAATATTGGAAAAATTGCGTTTTCCCATTTATTTAAATGGAAAAAGTTCATTTTTCTTTTTCCTATATCTCAATTTCTATTAAAGCTACAGCCATGCCGTTTTGCAAATGATAGGAGTGGTTCATTCCTTACCTTCTTGCAAAAATTTACAGTTATATGTTGTAGAGAAGAGAAAATATCGCACAAAGTGTGTTTTCCTATTGATTTCAATGTAAAAACTACTTTTCTCTTTCCTTTATTTCAATTTCAATTAATGCTACGACCATGGCGTTGTGCACATGATTGAGGTACCTCATTCTCCACTTTTTGCAAAAATTTACAGTTCTATGTTTTACAGGAGAGAAAATAATAAACAAAAGGTGTGTTTTCCAATGAATTCAATGTAAAAACTCAATTTTTCTTTTTTCTACATCTGATATGTCTATTAAATTCCTGTATTCCATTCTGGATAAATGTAATTATTCAATTATATATAGGGGAGAAAATATTGCACAAAGTGTGTTTTATCATTGATTTCAACGTAAACATATATTTCTTTTTGCTATATCTCAATTTCTATTAAAACTGCAGCCATGACGCTTTGCACATGATTAGATTGCCTCATTCCCTACATTCTGGATATAAGTTATAAATTCTATTATGTATATTAAAGAAAATATCTAACAATCTTTTTTTCTTATTATTTAAACATAAAAACTCCATTTTTCTTTCCGCAATATCTCAATTTCTATTAAAGCTTCAGGGTTGCCGTTTTGCACTTGATTGGAGTACAACATTCTCTACATTTTCGAAGAAATGTACAGTTCCATGTTGTATTGAAGAGGAAATAACGCAAAAAGTGTGTTTTCCTATTGATTTCATTGTAAAAACTACATTTTTCTTTTTGCTATGTCTCAATTTCTATCAATGCTACAGCCATACAGTTTTGCAAATGTTTAGAGTACCACATTCCCAAAATTCTGGATAAAAGTTATGATTCTATCATGTATAGGAAAGAAAATATAGCACAAAGTGTGTTTTCATATTGACTTCAATGTAAAAGCTCCATTTTTCGTTTTGCTATATCTTAATTTCTATTACTGCTACAGCCACGCCATTTTGCATATGATTCTACGTTGTAGTAGAGAGAAAATATCACAAATATGCACATGACTGGACTTCTACATTCTCTATACTCTGTCCAAAATTTCAAGTTCTATTATGAATAGGAGATAAAATATTACACAGAGTGTGTTTTTCCATTGATTTCAATGTCATCACTCCATTTTTCCTTTTTGCTATATCTCAATTTCAATTAAAGCTACAGCCATACCGTTTTGCACATGAGTGGAGAACCACGTTTTCAACATTATGGATAAAAGTTATGATTCTATTGTTTAGAGAAAAGAAAATATCGTACAAAGTGTGTTTTCTTATTGATTTCAATGTAAAAACTCAATTTTACTTTTAGGATATTTAACGATATTTAATGGTTAACGATATTAAGGATATTTAATGAGTGTTTAGGGGTGGAAAAATTCCAGACGACTGGAGCATCACATGGGTAGTGATGCTGTACAAGGGCAAGGGAAAGTGCAAGGAAAGTCTAGATAGCTATCTGCC
The DNA here is from genome assembly GCA_013389805.1 of Trigoniulus corallinus. Classification (NCBI taxonomy): domain Eukaryota; kingdom Metazoa; phylum Arthropoda; class Diplopoda; order Spirobolida; family Trigoniulidae; genus Trigoniulus; species Trigoniulus corallinus. The sequence goes on from JAAFCE010009127.1 coordinate 9,279,386, forward strand.
AGTAGCTATAAATAGTTGCATGTATAAGTTATTTGCTGGGCTAGTTAGTAGGCGATTCGGGACAATAATAAAAGAGTCTGGCAAATTAGTAGAGTTCCAAAATAAGTTCTGAAAGGGGTGTAGAACAGGGGATATCCTGTACATGATCACACAGATGATGGAAGTAGTTGAAAGGAAAAAATGGAAGGCATACCTATGTTTTTTGGATGCCAAGGGTGCATATGATAAGGTAGATGGAGAGAAGCTATGGACGGTTCTTCTCAAGTATGGGGTGAATAGGGTTCTAGTGGAGCTGCTCCAGAAGATGTATATAGAAACTAGGTATTATTTCCATTGGGAGGAAACAAATACTGGACAGATAGATTTGGACAAGGGGTTGCGACAGGGCTGTCCATCATCACCAATATGCTTTCTAGTGTATATCAATGAGCTGAAGATTAGGCTACAGGATGGAGGGCTAGGGTTTTCCTTGGAAGATGGTATCAAATTGCCCACCATCTTCCAATGTGATGATATAGTGCTGTTGTGAGAGACAAAGGGAGAGCTCCAAGAAGAACTGGATATCTGTGAACAGTTAAGTAGGGATTTTAAGTTAGAATTTGGTCAAAATAAAACAAAGCTGATGATCGTAGGAGAGGACAACATGTCGCTTTGTAATAAGATGCCAATCAAGCTGGGGGAGAGGGAGATAGATGTAGTATCCGAGGTTACATACCTGAGGGTTAAACTCAAAAATCATAGGGGATACTTAAAAGCAATGGAGGAGAACATTATTTGTAAGCTAAAAAAAACAGAGAAGGATTAATAAGCAAACTGGCATTTGATTTATTCTCCAGGTATGAAATGGTTAGGGGCTTATGGAAAGCGGTAGTATTGCCAGGGCTAACATATGGAAACGAGGTTCTCTGCATTAGTAAAAAAGGTAATGGACGGTATGAAAGTAGCCCAAAGATAGGGGGAAATAGGTTTACAGCAGTTGAAGCAATACAGGGGGATATCGGATGGGCTACATTTGAACAGAGAGAAATGGTTAGTACGTTGGTTTACCTGTGCAGGATATGGCGGCTTCAAAAGGAAAATCCAGTATAGCAGTTAAATACATGGGTAAACGACATGAAGGTTTCTACTAACTGGGAGAGGAGGGTAAACAGAATATCAAAGAAGATAGGCATAACACTGCACCCCAGGAAGGGCATGGAGGGGGCAATAACACTTCAAAGACTTGTGCAGGACAAAGTTAAGGAGTGGGGGTTGGAGCAGTGGCGACAGGGGATGGAGGGAAGGACGGCAAAGAAATCGTTGAGAGGGTATGGGAGCAAGCCTAACATAGAGAGGGAGGTAATTTATGACAACACGTGGGAGAGCTCACTTCTGTTTTGGGCAAGAGCTGGGTCACTTGGAGACGAAACAAAGGATGGCAACGATCACAGGTGGAGATGAGGGCTGTGGATTATGTGGGGACGAAGTGGAGGATGTTAGGCATGATATACTGGCTTGTCCAGCACTGGATCACTGCAGGAGGGGTTAGGGCACCCCCACCCTGGAAGTGGTTCTGGGGGTGGTGTGGTCTGGGGAGGAGCGGCTGGAATGGGTGTGGAAGGCAAAGGTGTTGCTTGGGTGCTGGTGGAGATCTAGGCAAAGTGGCCTAGCATGAAAAGTCTCCTTAGCAAGGTTTCCATCACAAAGGATTATATATTCATATTCATAGCTATATCTGAATTTCTATTAAAGCTACAGCCATGCCGTTTTGCACATGATTGCAGTGTTGCATTACCTGAAATGCAACATTTAATTTAGCAATTGCAGTACATTTAAACCTGTTGGTTGTTTTCACTACAACCAACAGATTGGCTTCACTGCAAGCTAAAATCCTTGTGTTACCATAGCAATGCAAGACATGTAACGTGCAAATTTCTCTCTACTTTAAACTTTTCAAATTCAAATTTGAATTTTTTGGAAAATTCTTTTTGCACATGCAACGCGCACACATTTGAATTTTATTATTTGTAAAAGTTTAAATATTAGAGAAGAAAACAAAAAGAGAGAAAACTCAACTTTCAATCTTTGCAGACGTATATTTTTGCACTCCGTTTTCACAACATTTATGCAGTATACTTATATTATCACTCATCAAATCTTGTTTATAAATAATTATTACATAAAGAATATTATTATATCATTTAAATATTTTGGGATTGCAACTTAATTATTGGAAGGATGCATAACAAAGTAGCTGATCATCATCCACTACAAGGGGATTTGTTGAACACGTGCAGAAGTTAGGATTATTCAGGCTGAAACACTTCAACGTTAATATAAATTTTAATTCAAGGAGAATTATATCATGATTTATTTTACTTTCCTAAAAGTGCGCTACATATTGGTGACCTGGACGTGATCCCTACAGATCATAAAAACGACATGACCACCATGGAATAGAAACGACATGATTCACACAGATCAAGGAAACGACGTGATTTCCAGAGATCTAGAAAACTACATGATTCCTACAAATTATTTAACGTCACCCACGAAAGAAATTCTTTAATTTAGTAGTGCAAGTCATTAGTGCCAGGTCCCATCTTGGATATGATCATCAACCAAAATATTTAGTGTTCTTATAGTGCCAGGTGTAATTTTTTGCCGCACTTATTTCTCTCCACACAGGATATATAAGTGATACATTTGAAAACGGATTTTAAATTTTATTAATTCTCTACACTTTTACTTAGGAATCTTTAGTAATTATGAGCCTTGATGGTAAGACTCTAATTTTATTTACATATAAATATAGAGGGTCCCACACAATTCCCAGACTTCAGTACCAACAATGGGAACCTTTCAGAAGAACAAGGAGAATGAAACGTAGTACGTCAAGGTGGGAAATATTTTAAACTCCCCCTTTATTGGGCCCACAATCTCGAAACATGGTTCGCCATCATTGAACATTGTTTTCGAGTGAACCAAAATTAGAAACGATTCAAGAACCAGAAGTGGTTGCAGAGGTAAGAGACCTCATCTTGCTACCTCCTGACATGGCATCTTATGAAGCTCTTAAACAAGCAGTTACACAGAGGAGTTCCCCATCTTTTAACAACAACTACAACAACTCTTACACATTCCACAACTCGGGGATAGAAAACCAACTCAGCTGTTGCGACACATGCAACAGCTGGCTGTAAAGTTAGTTTCTACTCCAGACATTCAATTATTATTATTGGAATTATTCGTGTCACATCTGCAATGGCAAATTAAGTTAGTTTTGGCCACAGCTGACACCTCCACATCACTGGAGAAGCTGGCTAAAATTACAGACAAAATATTAGAAGTACTTGACCCCTCCACACAACAACTTAATGCCATCACTTCTGCTGTTACTACCACACCAATCACTGTCAGAAGTACATCACCACAAGGCACAGTAGAACAACAACCCTGAATGGACAAGTTAAATGAATTACAGAAGCACCTGTCCTCACTAGAATTTAAGATCTGATCAATTGTATCTAATAAACAACACACAAACACTTTTAGGTCGAGATTTAGGTCCAAACCGAGACCTCATATAGCAACAACCTACAGCACAATATCTTGGTACCACCATGCCTTCAGGGAAAAGGCCCTCAAATGTATGCCTCCCTGCAACACCAATCAGCGAAACGCATAAGCTTTTCCTCCCTTAAGGTGGAGGTGGAAAAT
>JAAFCE010009127.1:9299000-9333527 GCA_013389805.1 Trigoniulus corallinus
AGCATTTGAGCTAATTTCCCCAGACAGCCAAGTTTCAGAGAGCACAACAATATCATATTGCACCAGAAAAATATTCGCCAAGAATGCATCACCCTTAGAGCACATACTTCTCACATTTTGATAATATATAGAGACATTTATGGAGATAATTACCACGTGCACCCTAGAATGATAATCACTGCCTGATCTTGAATCTCTACCATTGAATCGTGCAAGATGCCAACAAACTTCTTAATTAGTGTATTTTCTGGAAACAGATCTGCTGAGATTAGTGAATCAGGGTCTGTTACCACATAATGAATATAAAAGGAAGTACAGGTATTATACTTAGTCTTTAATCAGCCAATATATGGCTCAATTTTTATTTTATCATATTTGATAAATGGCAAAGCAATACATATTGATCCAGCACCAGGTAGGGGTTTAACAATATCTCTGAATGTCCCACAAATAGAGGCTCTTTCACTCAGAAATCTTATTATATTTTCTAGGATTGGCTATACCACCTGTACAGATTTACATAATTGACTGTGTATAAGAGTTTCAAGTCATTGCAAATCATAGGCAATTTTTTGTGGGTTCAGGGAAGAAGGAAGAACACAATATATCTGGCTCAATATAACTTTAGTAGTATGGCCCTGGTTATTCATGATTTATATTAACCCCTTTACATCTTATAAACAAAAGTTAAATCTTATTTAAGTAATAAATTAAAATAGGGATAAAACAATCTGGGGCTAATTGGATTGGTTTTTGATGTTATATAATATTTTTATTAAAACTTATTTTTAAAGGAATCTTGATCTTTAAAATCGGAATACTGTATTCAGATATTACGTTTTCATTTTTACTATGTTTTAGAATATATTGTAAATTATTTTAGCTCATTTTATGTTAATTTATTATAATAATGCATTTTTTAAAATTTTTTTGTTATTTTTTACACCTCGAGTGCACCAGTGGTTCCATTTTCTTCTACAACCTAATGGATCAAAATCTCAAAAAATAATTACTAAATTTTGATTAGCAAGGGAGAAAACAAATGCTTAAGTTGTTTCCTCTTTCTTGCCTCACTAATCCAACTAATTAGGAATCTTTCTCTTATAGTGGATGTAATAATAATAAGTAATAATACAACATAGAACTGTAAATTTTTGTGAGAATGTAGGGAATGAGAGCAATCGAATCATGTGCAAAACGGCATGCAATTAGCTTAAAAAAAATTGTGATATATCAAGAAGAACAATGAAGATTTTGCATTGAAAACCATGGAAAAAACACTTTGTGAAATATTTTCGCTCATATACAACATAAAACTGTGAATTCTTGTGAGAATGCAGGCAATAAGGTACTCCAATCATGTGCAAAACAGCATACTGTTAGCTTTCATAGAAATTGAGATATAGCAAAAACAAAAATGGAGATTTGCATTAAAATCAATAGGTAAACCCACTTTGTGCGATATTTTCTCTTCTAAGCAACATAAAACTGTAAATTTTTTCGAGAATGAAAGAAATGAGGTACTCCAATCATGTTCAAAATGGCATGGCTGCAGCTTTAAAAGAAATAGAGAAAGAGAAAAGGAGAAATGGAGTTTTTGCATTGAAATAAATATAATAACACATATTGTGTGATATATTCTCTCCTATGTGACATAGCACTGTAAATTTTTACCAGAATGTGGGGAATGAGGTACTCCAATCATGTACAAAACGGCTTGGCTGTAGTTTTAATAGAAATTGAGATATAGCGAAAAGAAAAATGGAGATTTTACAATAAAACCAAAAAAAAACACTTTGTGCAATATTTTCTCTCCTATACAATATAGAACATTAAATTTTTTTCCAGAATGTAGTGAATGAGGTATTCCAATCATGTGCAAAACGGCATGTCTGTAGCTTTAATAGAAATTGAGATTAGGCAAAAAGAAAAATGGAGTTTTTACATTGAAATCAATGGATAAACACCTGTGATATTTTCTCTCCTTTAACATAGAACTGTAAATTTTTGTGAGAATGTAGGGAATTACGTACTCCATTCATGTGCAAAACGGCATAGTTGTAGCTTTAATAGAAATTGAGAAATAGCAAAAAGAAAAATCGAGTTTTTACATTCAAATCAACAACAAAACACACTTTGTGCGAAATGTTCTCTACTATACAACATAGAACTGTAAATTTTTTCAAAAATGTTAGGAATGAGGTACTTCAATCATTTGCAAAACGGCATAGCTCAGGCTTTAACAGAAATTAAGATATAGCAAAAAAAGAAATGGAGTTTTTATATTGAAATCAATGGGAAAACACACTTTGTGCGATATTTTCTTTCCTATACATAATAGAATCATAACTTTTATCAAGAATCTCCAATCATGTGCAAAATGGCGTGGCTGTAGCTTTAACAGAAATTGAGATATGGAAAAAGAATAATGGAGTTTTTACATTGAAATCAATGAGGAAATACACTGTGTGCATTCTTTCTCTCGTATGCAACACAAAACTTTAAATTTTCATGAGGATATAGAGAATGAGGTACTCCAATCATGAGCAAAACGACATGGCTGTAGCTTTAATAGAAACTGAGATATAGGAAAAAGAAAAATGGAGTTTTGACATTGAAATCAATGGGAAAACACACTTTGGCAAAGTTTTCTCTCCTATAAAACATAGAACTAGTAAAATTTTGTGAGAATGTTGTGAATGAGGTACTCTAATCACGTGCAAAACGGCTTAAGTGTAGCTTTAATAGAAATTAAGATATATAGCAAGAAGAAATAGGAAGTTTTTACTTTGAGATCAATTAAAAAAATACAGTTTTTGCGATATTTTCTTTCCTATACATATTATAACCACAAGTTTTGTATAGAATGAAGGGAATGTGGTACTCCAATCATGTGAGAAACGGCATGGCTGTAGCTTTAAGGAAAAAGAAAAAAAGGGGAAAGAAAAAAATTTGATTTTGCTTTGAAATCAATAAGAAAACAAACTGTGCGGTAGTTTTCTCTCCTTTACAACATTAAACTGTAAATTTTTCCATGACTTTGGAGAATGAGATACTCTAACCATCGGCAAAACAGCATAGTGTAGGTTTAATAAAAATTGAGATATAGCAAAAGAAAAATGGTGTTTTGAGATTGAATTCAATGGGAAAACGCACGTTGTGCATTTTGTCTTCTGTACATCGCAGAACTGGAAATTTTGGCCAGAATGTAGGGATTGTGGTCCTCCAATGATGTGCAAAACGGCATATCTGTAGCTTTATTAGCAATTGAGATATAGCAAAAAGAATAATGGAGATTTTACATTAAAAGCAATGTGAAAACACTTTTTGCATTATTTTCTCCCCTATACAACATAGAACTGTAAATTTTTGTCAGAGTGTAAAGAATGAGGAACCCCAATCATGTGCAAAGTGATATGGCCTTTAGGTTTAATAGAAATTGTGATATAGCTAAAAGAAAAATGGCGTTTTTAAATTCCAATCAGGGGGAAAAAGACACTATGTGCAATATTTTCTAAACTATACATAATAGAATCATAATACTTATTCAGAATGTTAAGAAAGTGGTTCTCAAATCATGTGCTAATGGCAATGCTGTAGCATTAATTGAAATTGAGATATAGGAAAACGAAAGATGGAGTTTTTACATTGAAATAAATGAGAAAACAGCCTTTGTGCGATATATTCTCTCATACACCACATATAACTGTAAATTTTTTTGACAATGTAGGGAATGAGGTTCTCCAATCATGTACAAAACGGCATGGCTTTAGCTTTACACTTTTAACACAGTTTTTACACTGCAGTCAATGGCAAAACACACTTTATTTCCTATACATAATAGAATCATAACTTTATCCAGAATATTGGGAAAGTGGTACTCCAATCATGTGAAAAAACAGCATAGCCTGAGCTTTAATAGAAATTGAGAAATAGGAAAAAAAATTGGGTTTTTAATTTGTGATCATTGAAAAACACACTTTGTGTGATATTTACTCCCCTATATAAAACAGAACTGTAAATTTTTGTGAGAATCTAGGGAATGTGGTACTCCAATCATTTGCAAAACATCATTGCAGCATCTTTAATATAAATTGAGGTATAGCAAATAGAAAAATGGAATTTATACATTGAAATCAATAGAAAATACACTTTGTGAGACATTTTCTCCCCTACATAACATAGAACTGTAAATTTTTATCAAGAATGTAGGGAATGTGTTACTCCAATCATGTGCAAAACGGCATTGATGTAGCATTCATGGCGTTTTTTCATTGAAATCAATGAGAAAACACTCTTTGTGCAATATTTCATTACCGATACATAATAAAATCATAACTTTTATCCAGAATGTTTAAAATGTGGTAATCCAATCATTTGCAAAACGGCATGGCTGTAGTTTTAATAGAAATTGAGATATAAATAAAGCAAAAAAATACTGCTTTTACATTGAAATCAATAAAAAAACACACATTGTGCGATATTTTCTCTTCTATACAGCATAGAACTGTTATTTTTTTAAGAATTTTGGGAATGTGGTACTCAAATCACGCACAAAACGGCATGGCTGTAGCATTCATGGAAATTTTGATATAGCAAAAAGAAAAATGGAGTTTTTACATTCAAATCAATAAGAAAATGCACTTATTGTGATATTTTCTCTCATTAAAATCAAAAAGCTGTAAATTTTTGCAAGAATGTAGGGAATGAGGTACTTCAATCATGTGCAAAACGGCAAGGCTGTATCTTTAATATATATTGAGATACAGCAAAAAAGTTAAATTGGAGTTTTTACATTTAAATCATAAGGAAAACACACTTTGTGCGATACTTTCTCTCCTATACAACATATGAGGTACTCCAATCAGGTGCAAAACGGCTTGGCTTTAGTTTTATTAAAAATTGAGGTATAGCAAAAAGAAAAGTGGAGTTTTTACATTAAAATTTATGGTAAACCACACTTTCTGCGATATTTTCTCTCCCATACAACATACAATGGTAAATATTTGTAAGAATGTAGGGAATGAGGTACTCCTATCATATGCAACATGGCATAGTTGTAGCTTTATTAGAAATTGAGATATAGTCAAAAGAAAAATGAAGTTTTTTTATTAATGGGAAAATACACTTTGTGTGACAGTTTTATTGCTATACATAATAGAAACATAACTTTTATCCTTAATGTTGGGGATGTTACTCTAGTAAAGTGCAAAATGGCATTGATGAGCTTTAATAGAAATTGACATACAGAAAAATGGAGTTTTTACATTGAAATCAATTGGAATGTAGGGAATGAGGTACTCCAATCATGTGAAAAACGCCATGGCTGTAGCTTTAATAGAAGTTTAAATATAGCAAAAAGAAAAATGGAGATTTTACAATGCAATCAATTGGAAAAAATACATAATTGAATCATACATAATTGAATCATATATTTTATCCAGAATGTGGAGAATGTGGCACTGCAACATGTGCAAAGTGGCATATCAGTAGCTTTAATAGAAATTATGATACAGGAAAAAGAAAATTGGAGTTTTTAAATTGAAATCAATGGAAAAAAAACTATATGCGATATTTTCTCTCCTATATAACAGAACTGTAAATTTTTGCAATAATTCAGGGAATGAGGTACTCCAATCATGGGCGAAATGGCATGGCTGTAGCTTACATAGAAATTGAGATATAGCGAAAAGAAAAATGGAGTTTTTATATTGAAATCAATAAGAAAATGCACTTTGCATGATATTTTCTCTCCTTAAAATCAAAAAGCTGTATTTTTTTGCAAGAAGGTAGGGAATGAGGTACTTCAATTATGTGCAAAACAGCAAGGCTTTATCTTTAATAGAAATTGAGATATAGCAAGAAAGTAAAATTGGAGTTTTTATATTTAAATCATGGGGAAAACACACTTTGTGCGATATTTTCTCTCCTATACAACATATCATCATCATCATCATCATCATCATACCCTTCTCCAGCATGGAGCCAGGTCGGGTCTGTGAGTTCCAATCCTCCACCCCCGTCGATCTCCGACCAGGCCCCCATCCACCCCACACACACACCCATGTCCTTTTGTATAACCTGCTCCCACGTCCTCTTTGGTCTTCCCCTTCCCCTGACACTCCCAACCACCTGCATGGACCTAACCAGCTCCTCCTCCCCCTTCAAATCACATGCCCATACTACCTCAATCTGTTTTCCCTCATCTTTTCCGCGATGTCTCCCACCCTCAGACTACCTCTAAGTTGGTCATTTTGGATCCTGTCAGCTCATGACACCCCACTCATGAAGCGCAGCATTCGCATCTCTGACACCTGCATTCTCCTTTCATGTTTCTTTCTCATGGCCCATCACTCTAAGCCATACACCACAGTTCTGTAGACTTTGCCTTTTAGCTTTATAGGTACCTCGTGGCCACACTGGACTCCACTTGCCTGTCTCCACTTCAGCCAACCTGCCTTAATCCTATTAGACACATCTGAGTCTATTTCTCCATTTCCCTGGAACACTGATCCTAAGTATCTAAACTCCTGCACTGCTGGTATCACCTCATCTCCAAAGCATACATCACCTTCTGGCCTCTGACCACTGCAGTTAAAAGCTAGGTATTCTGTCTTTTTCATATTCACCTTCAGGCCACCCTTTCATATTGCTACCTGGATGTCTTGCAGGCCCTTTTTGGCCTCCTTGTTGGACTCTGCAAGCTTTTCAACATCATCAGCAAATATCAAGCACTGGGGGCCCATTCTTCCACTCCGATCAGCAGCTCATCCATGACTAGAGTAAATAAGTATGGGCTAAGTGATGACCCTTGGTGTACATCCACCTGCACGTTGAAGCTTTTTGTGTTTCCCCAAGCCGTCCTCACCCTAGCAATAGAGCCCTCATACATATCCTGCACTATTCCAATGTGACTTTCATCTACCCCTTTTCTTCTTAGCACATTCCATACTACCTGTCTAGGAACGCTATCTTATGCCTTCTCTAGGTCAATGAATATTGCATGGAGGTCCTTCTTTGCTGCCCTATATTTTTCTATCATCTGCCTTAAGATAAATATTGGCTCCATTGTAGACCTGCCAGGAATAAACCCAAATTGATTTCCCTGGACCATAGTGCATTTTCTGAGGCGGCCCTCAATTACTCTTTCCAACAGCTTCATGGAGTGGCTCATTAGCTTGATGCCTCTATAGTTTCCACAATCCTGGGCGTCACCTTTGCCCTTGAACAATGGAACTACCCAGCTTTCCCTCCATGCTGATGGTATTCTGTCTCCACTTGGTACCTTATTGAAGAGCTTTGTTAGGCACGTTACTCCTGGGCCCCCAGGGTATGCCAAACCACCATGGGAATCATATCTGGGCCTACTGCTTTGCGTCCTTTCATCGTTTGAAGGGCCCCAACTATTTCTCCCTCTGTCACCCTGTCAACTGCCTCTGGGGTGGCTGGGTGGCTCTCAACAGTCCATTCCTGGTTTGTGGCATTTAGCAGGCCATGGTAGTACTCCTCCCACCTCCTGGTTATTTCTGCTGGTTGAAAAAGGACTCTACCACTGCTATCCTTGACTGTTATGGCCCTGGTAATGTCCTTACTTGCTTGATCTCTGGTCCTGGCCAGTCTAAAAATGTTTTTCTCACCTTCTTTTGTCCCTAACTCATCATATAGTTCCTCATACTTGTGGTGTTTGGCCAGGGCAATTGTCCTACTAGCTTTTTTTCTTGCTTGAATATAAAGTCTTAGATCCCTGGTCTCCCATGTCCTGCCACCTATGGAATGCCACCATATTAAGTTTGATAGCTGCTTCAACCTCCTCATTCTTGCACCATGACTGCCTACCATGAGGGTTGCCTCCTACTGTTGCCATACCAAACATCATCTTTCCACGTCTCCTTATTGTCCTGGCAACCCTGTCTCACATGGCATCAGCAGACCCTTCCCAATCCCAGTCTACCTGGCAAGAAATCTCCTGCCTTAATACTCTGAGTTAGCTGGCAACCGCCACCACCTAATAACTGGTTCTCCCTTCCATGCATACCTCCTGACTGCCCCCTTAATTTGCATCCCCAGCATGAGCAACTTATGCCCACTAGCCTTCTGGAAATATTCACTGGGAAGTGCCCAGCAGTAACGTATCTCTGTCCAATATTGCTGCTCTACCATGAAAAAGTCTATTTGCAACCCGCCCTTTGTGGAATGAAAGGTGATGAGGTGCTTTTCCTTCTTTGCAAACTATGTATTGGTTAACACAGGACTGTGTGCTTGGGCTGACTCCCGGACTTTTTGGCCTACATGGCTGACCAGGCCATGCCCACATCCCCCATGGACCTCTTCATATCCCACCCCACCCTTACCCACCTTGCCATTGAAGTCCCCATAATGATTAAGCATTCAGTTCCCATGCTCTGGCAGATCCTGCCCTTCACTATCTGAACCTCTCTATTAAAAACCCTCCAAAACTCACTGTTTATTGTGTCACCCAGGCCTGCTTGGGGGGCATATGCACTGATAAAATGGAGCCCAATGCCCTGCCAGACTACTGTTACTAGCATCAACCTACTGTTGATGTGCTTCACTGCTGTAACCCCCCTGCTGTAAATCATTTCGTCCCTCTTCACAGCCAGTATAAAGGAGTTTATACCCTTCTCCTAGTTCCCTGGATCAATTTCCCTTCCATCTGGTCTCCTGTACAAAAGCTATGCTAATGCGTCTGTTCTTAAGGGTATCCACTAGTTCCCCAGTTCTCCCTGAGAGGGTCCTCCCATTCCAGGTCCCCAACCTCAGTTTAACCCCTTTAGTTTGATTGACAGTTCTGACTGGGGGCACCCCCAGAACCCATGGAACCCACAGCATTAGTGACAGGGCTACCTGTGGGGGGTGCCGTCCTTCCCCACAGGAGACACTCATCAATGGTTGTAGCATCCCCAAATGGGCAGAGGTCTCATACCCACCTGGCAGTGATCCTTTTACAACATAATTTTTTTAAAAGACAATTACAGATAAATAAATTACTTAAATTTAAATCTAACTATTTTAAAATTAAATTAAAAATTGAAATTTTGCCACAGGAAGTTGGCCCCACAACAGCGTGGATTCACAGTGCCGACGATGCAAGCTGAACCACGCTGGTAGCGGCAGGGAACGTCACGAGGTTAGTCTTATTGGCAAACCTCGCAACTTGCTCTCCACCTCCAAAACAGCCCCAACCCCTATGGCCCTACCTTTTGTCGCAAAAAAACTCAAGGGTTTATGCCTTGAAAAAGGCAGGTTTCACACCAGATAAAGATGAAATCCGAAATGTTGCCAGGCAAAATTCAAAAAATTCGCTGAGCGCAAGGAATCAGAAGCACTAGGGACAAGCGCCACCTAGTGATCTGCACTCTCCTATATAACATAGAATTGTAATTTTTTGTGAAAATGTAGAGTATGAGGTACTCCAATCATGTGTAAAACGGAATAACTGTAGCTTTAATACAAATTGAGATATAGCAAAAAGGGAAAAATTGAGTTTTTACATCGAAATCATAGGGAAAACACACTTTGTGCGATATTTTCTCTCCTATACAACATAGAAGTGTAAATTTTTGTGAGAATGTAGGGTATGAGGTACACTAATCATGTGCAAAACGGCATGGCTGTAGCTTTAAAACAAATTTAGATTTAGTAAAAATAAAAATGAAGTATTTAAATTTAAGTCAATGGCCAAACACACTTTGTGAAATATTTTCCTAACTATACATAATAGAGTCAAAACTTTATCCAGAATTTTGGGAAAGAGGTACTCCAATCATGTTCAAAACAGCATGGCTGTAGCTGGAGATATAGCAAAAAGAAAAATAGAATTTTTAAATTGAAATAAAGTCAATGGGAAAACACAATTTGTATGATATTTTCTCTCCTATACAACATAGAACTTAATATTTTTGCGAGAATACAGGGAATGAGGTATTCAAAAAAATTGAGACATAGCAAAAGAAAAATGGGATTTTACATGGAAATCAATTGAAAATCACACATTGTGCAATAATTCCTTTCCCATACAACAAAGAACTGAAAATTTTTGCAGGAATGTAGGTAATGAGCTACTAAAATCATGTGCAAAATGACATGGTTGTAGCTTTAATAGAGATGGACATATGGCAAGAAGGAAAATGGTGTTTTTACGTTGAAATCGTTGGGAAAACACCCTTTGTGCAATATTTACTCTCCAATACAACATAGAACTGAGAATTCTTCACGAATGTAGGAAATGAGGTACCCTAATCATGTGCAAAACGGCATGGCTTCAGCTTTAATAGAAATGGAGATATAGTGAAAAGAAAAATGGCGTTTTTACATTGAAATCAAGAGGAAAGCACACTTTGTGTGATATATTCTCTTCTATACAACATAGAACCGTACCTTTTTGCCACGTTTTAGTAAATGAGGTCATAGAATAAAGTGCAAAACAGCATGGCTTTAGCTTTAATAGAAATTGAGATATAGGAAAAAGAAAAATAAAGTTTTTACATTGAAATCAATTGGAAAACACAATTTGTGTGATATTTTGTCTCCTATAAAACATAGAATGTAAATTTTTGCAAGAATGTTGGGAACGAGGTACTCCAATCATGTGCAAAATGGCATAGCAGCAGCAATAATAAAAATTGAGAAAAAAAAAGAGAAAAAGAATTTTTTCATTGAAATCAATAGAAAGGCACACTTTGTGGGATATTTCTTTCATATGCATAATAAAATCATACCTTTTATTCAGAATGTTGGGAATGTTTTACTCCAATCATGTGAAAAATGGCATGGCTGTAGCTTTAAAAGAAAATGAGATATAGCAATAAAATCCATAAGAAAACACCCTTTTTTCAATATTCTCTCTCCTGTAGAGCATAGACCTGTAAATTTTTGCGAGAATGTAGGAAATGAGGTGCTCCAATATCAATATCTCCAATATCAATCTCCTATATCACAAAATATTGCAAATATTTGAAAAGAAAAGGAATGAGGTACTCAAATCATGTACAAAACGGCATGGCTGTAGCTTTAAGAGAAATTGAGATATAGCAAAAAGAAAAATAAAGTTTTTCATTGAAATTAATGGCAAAACGCACTTTTTGCATTTTATCTACTATACATGATAGAACTGCAAATTTTAGCTACATTGTAGTGAATGTGGTACTCTACTCAGGTGCTAAGTGGAATGGCTGTACCTTTAATAAAAATTAAGATATAGCAAAAAGAAAAATGGAGTATTTACATTGAAATCAATGGAAAAAACACATGGTGTTAAATTTTCTTTCCTATACATAATAAAATCATACCTTTTAACCAGAATGTTGGGAATGTGGTACTCCAATGATGTGCAAAGCGGCATAATAGAAATTGAGATGTAGCATAAAGAAAACTGGAGTTTTTACATTGAAATGAATGGAAAAACACACTTTATGCGATATTTTCTCTTCTATAAAACATAGAACCATAAATTTTTGCAATTATGTAGGGAATGAGGTACTCCAATCATGTGCAAAATGGCATGGCGGCAGCTTTAATAGAAATGGAGATGTAGTGAAAAATAAAATTCCATTGTTACATTAAAATCACTTGGGAAAGCACAATTTGCGAGATATTTTTTTCTTCTATACAACGTAGAACTGTAAATTCTTGTCACAACATAGGAAATGAGGTACAACATAGGCTGTAGCTTTAATACATTATACATTGAATTCAATAGGAAAACGCCCTGTGTGTTATATTTTCTCTCCTATAAAACATAGAAATGTAAAGTTTTGTGAAAAAGAAGGGAATGAGGTACTCCAATCATGCACAAAACTTCAAGGCTGTAGATTTAATAGACATTGATATATAGCAAAAAGAAATATCAAATTTTACCACTGAAATTAACGGGAAAAGAAACTTTGTGCATTTTGTCTCTTATTCATTATAGAGCATTAGATTTTGGCAAGAATGTAGGGAATGCAGTACTGCAATCATGTGGAAAACGGCATGCTGTAGCTTTAATAGAAATTAAGATATAGAAAAAATAAAAATGCAGCTTTTACATTGAAATCACTGGTAAACACAATGTGTGATATTTTCACTGCTACTCGATATAGAACTTTAAACTATTGATAGAATGTAGGGAGTGATGTACTCCAATCATGCAGAAAACGGCATGGCTGTAGCTTTAATAGAAATTAAGATGTAGCAAAAAAAGAAAGATGGAGTTTTTACAATGAAATCAATAAGAAAACACACTTTGTGCAATATTTTGTTTCCTATATATAATAGATTCATAAGTTTAATTGAGAATTTAGGAAATGTGGAATTACAATAATATGAAAATTGGCAGGCTCTAGCTACATGATAAACCCGCAAATTTAGGCCACAATGTAGATAATGCCATACTCCAATCATATGCAAACGGCATGGCTACAGCTTTAATAAAAATTGAGATATAGCAAAAAAAAATGAAGTTTTAACATTGAAATCATTTAGAAAACATACATTGTGAAATATTTTCTCTCCCGTTCAACATAAAACTGTAAATTTATGTGAGAATGAAGGAAATGAGGCTTTAATAGAAATAAGGCTTTAATAGAAATTGAGGTACAGCAAAATGAGAAATGAAGATTTTTCATTGAAATCAATAAGAAAAGGCAAATTATGGCCAACATGTGGGCAAAGTGGTACTCCAATCATGTGCAAAACGGCATGGCTGCCACTTTAGTATCAATTGAGATGTAGCAAAAAGAATAATAGAGTTTTTACATTTAAATCAATGGAAAAACACTTTCTGCAATATTTTCTCTTATAGAACTACATAGAACTGTACTCCTATCATCGAAGTACTCCTAACATGTGCAACATGGCATGGCTGTAGCTTTAATAGAAATTGAGATATAGTCAAAAAAATGGAGATTTTACATTAAAATAAAACGGAAATACCCTTTGTGTGATATTTTCTCTCCTATACAACATGGAACTTTATATTTTTGTGAGAATGTAGGGAATGAGGTACTCCAATAATGTGCAAAACGGCATGGCTGTAGCATTAATAGAATATGAAAGATAGCAAAAATAAAAATGAAGTTGTTCCATTAAAATCAATGGTAAAACACATTTTGTGCCAAATTTTCTTTTCTATTCATAATAGAATCATAACTTCTAACCAGAATGTCAGGACTGTGGAACTACATTCTTGTGTAAAAAGACATGGCTGTAGCTTTTATAGAAATTTAGATATAGAAAAATGCAAAATAAAGTTTTTACATTGAAATCAATGAGAAAAATAACTGCGATATTTTCTCATCGATACAACACAGAACTCTAATTTTTGGCGAGAATGTAGGGAATGAAGTACTTCAATGATGTGCAAAGTGGCGTGGCTTTAGCTTTAATAGAAATTGAGATAATTTTAAAAGAAAAGAAAAGTGCATTTTATCTCCTATAGATGATATAACTGGAAATTTTTGCTGTTATGAAGGGAATGTGGTACTCCAATCATGTGCAAAACGGCATGGCAGTAGCTATAATAAAAATTGACATATAGCAGAAAGAAAAACGGAGTTTTAAATTGAAATCAATAGGAAAACACCCTTTGTGCGATATTTTCTATCCTATGCAAAATAGAACAGTAAATTTTTGTGAAAGTGTTGGGAATTAGGTACTCCAATCATGTTCAAAACGGAATGGCTGTAGGTTTAATAGAAATTGAGATAGAGCAAAACGAAAAATGTAGTTTTTACACTGAAATCAATGAAAAAAACACTTTTAGTGATATTTTCATTCCTATACATAATAGAATCATAACTTTTTAATAGAATGTTAGGATTGTGTTAATCTAATCATTTGAAAAATGACATGGCTGTAGCTTTAGTAGAAATTGAGATTTAGGAAAAGAAAAAATGAAGTTTTTAATTTGAAATAAATGGGAAAACACACTGTGCAATATTTTCTCTTCTATACAACATAGAACTAAAAATTTTTGCGAAAACGTAGGGAAAAAACCATCCAACTATGTGCAAAACGGCATGGCTGTAACATTAAAAGAAATTGAGATATAGCATAAAAAATGAAGTTTTTCTATTGAAATCAATGGGAAAACGCGCTTTGTGCATTTTTTCTTCTATACATGTTAGAACTGCATATTTTCTCTAAAACAGTAGGGTATGTGGTACTCCAATCATTTGCAAAACGGCATGGCTGCTGCTTTAGTAGAAATTGAGATATACCAAAAAGAAAAATGGAGTTTTTACATTGAAATCAATGGTAAAACACACTTTGTGTGGTATTTTTTCTCCTATACAGCATGGAACAGTAACTTTTTGCAAAAATGTAGAAAATGAGGTACTCCAATCATGTGCAAAACGGCATAGCTGTACCTTTAATAGAAATTGAGATGTTGCAAAAAGAAATATGATGTTTTTACATTTAAATCAATGGCAAAACAAACTTTGTGCTATATTTTCTTTCTTATACAAAATAAAACAACAAATTTTGGACAGAATCCAGAGAATATGGTACTCCAATCATGCGTAATACAGCCTGGCTGTAGTTTTAATAGAAATTGATACATAGCAAAAAGAAACAAAAAGTTTTATCAATTGAAATCAATAGGAAAACGCACTTTGTGCATTTTGTCTCCTATACATGATAGAACTGCAAATTTTTGCCAAGAATGTAGTGAATGTTTTACTCCTATTATGTGCAAAACGGCATTTGTGCACTTTAATAGAAATTGAGATATTATTATCATTATTTTAAGAGATAATCTTAATATCCTCCATAACATGTACCATGACCCTTAAGATGGTAGGTGATGAAGGAAATTTCAGGGCAAGGGAAATAACTTAAGGTGGAATGTTGCTACGGCCTGGGGAGACGTTAGCCATGAGGGTTTCTGCTCATACAAGTCAAGTAGTGGTTATTTCTTTTTAAATACCTTGCAATGTAAGTGATTATTGAACTACCCTAAAACGCCAGGGCTACTATTTTTAAGTTTTGTGATTGTTTATAGCCTGTAATGTTATGGCAGTTACTTTCTTCTTAAATGAAGATTTAGATAGCAATAAATTATCAATTGATATCTTTAGCCAATAATAGTCATTTTGGGCAAAAAAAATTAGTTTCTTAAGGTCCTGAGGGTGTGTAAAAATGTTTGTCTGTCGTGAACATCTACTAGAGACATGGATTTTTAAGCTCCCTTATAGCTTCAGAGAATCAGCATTCTGGTTCCAAAGCCAATAAAGCCATAAAACCCTTACATGAGTAATATATTGTTTCAGGTTAAGGATAGAAGGTACAACCTTTCTGTTCTGTGCCCCTGCCCTGCTTGGGTTGTAATCAGTCCTTATGGCCTTATCATGAATCCTTAGGACCTTAGCAAAGAGTGAAGGACTACAGGTTGACCAGCTGGTTAAACAGTAAGCAATTATTTTTTTACCAGCCCCTGGAATAACTGTGCTTGTAATTTTAGTATATAGGACATGCCCTAAGCATATATTATTGCATTATAGGTTATTTTAATTTTAAGGTATATATGATGCAGATGGAGCATAAAGGTCAGTTTTGTGTCCAGAAAGACACCAAGGTCCTTCACTATGTTACCCTGTGGGGACTAATGAGCCATCTGCAAAAATGTATGGATAGATACTTGGCGAATTGATCCAGTAAAATGAAATTATTAGAGTCTTTTTATAATTCACCACTGGCAGATTTTCACTGAGCCACCTCTCCAAGCAGGTAAGTGAGTCTTGTAACATAACTGAGGAGTGAGTATCTGCATTTTCTTTTAAAATTTTAAGATCATCTGCAAGAAATAAACATCTAACCTTAGGTGAGATATTGGTAGATAAGTCATTGATGTATACATTTAACAGGAGGGGGCTCAAAGTACTCCTTTCGGGCAGTCCAACCTTCCGACTGTATCACCTCTGACTTAAAGCATGGCCGATATATATAAAGTTATGCCATTCTGTAAGGTACTCTTGGAAAAATTCTAAATTGTTATCTCCTAGGCCATAACTCTTTAATTTAGTTAATAAGAGTTGGACTGAAAACCATATCGAACGCCTTAGAAACATCTAGATAGATTGCATCGACTTGGTGTGTCTCCTTAAACGCTTTGGAGATGTAGTCCATCTGCAATAATAGATTTGTCTCAGTGGACCTGTCCCTCTGAAAACCATGCTGTGCAGGATGAAGAAAAGCAGAGCACCACTGATAGGGTTTTTTTGCCATTTACATTCCTGGTCCTTGGCCACTGTAGGCAGGATAGAAATAGGCTGAAAATTAGATGGGTCCTTGCATGACCAACTTTGATGAGTGGGTATGATATGAGTTACTCTCCAAATGTCAGGAACAAATTTCTGTACCAGTCAAAGGAATATTAAGCCTGCCATAACTGGTGCCAAAATATCACAATATTCTTTTAGGATAATAGGAGGTATATTATCTGGCCCTGGAGCAAACGTGCCCTGAAGTCTATTGATAGCCCAATTGACATCCTCTGATGTAATCACTTCCAAGGTAAATCGTTTTCCGATATCTGGGAGAATGAAAGGATATTTCCTATTCCCCATTGGTGAAATAAGCGCCTCTGATGGATTAACATTAGTGTTCATAGAATATGTTTCCCATTTCTAGAGATCCATGGAAATACTACCATTAGCCTGCAGAGTGATGCGTGGTAGAGAGGCGTTTATATTTTGGCCAAAAGGACTGTGGAAAAGCTCTTTGAGAGAAAAGATACTGAAGGAATTTTATATGATCTTACCGCAGCAGATACTTCACCTTAGAGCTCACCACAGCAAATCTCTTTAAATTAGACATAAAGGGATGCCGTTTCTTCAGTGAAAAAGGCTTAACCAAGTGGGAAATATGGGAAAGCGCCTTCTGGAGTACTTTGTGGGGATGCACTCCCCCATTAAATTAAGTAGAGTGGAATAGAAGTGGATAGGGAATTGGGATAGAAGACCCTTTAAATCTGTAAGCTTAAGCCTTTTATACAGGTGCCTGAAGTTCCCTTTGCTCCAATTGGAACCATTCCCATGGAAGTTGTTATCAATGGGAGTATGTCTAATTGTATAGAGATGCACAGAGTGGGGTAATAGGTATCTAGCTTAGATAAAGGCGCAGCTAGCACCACTCCACATGATAAATCTGAAAAACATTAGTCTAGAAGGTGGTCTGTTTGATTAAAAATCCGATTCAGTTATCTCAACTTAAGAAATGTAGTTAGGGCCATTACTGATGCCACTTTAGCTGCCAGTCCTTTTCCCTGATATGGTTGAATGGGGCTTGACCAATCAATGCAATGAACGTTGAAATCTCCTATTGACACCCTTATGAACAGATTTCTGAAGCTGCAGCCAGATTGTTTAAGCACAAATTGTATCCATCAGTGGGAAATGCAGGGGACAGATAGCAGTCAATAATGAGTATAGGATGTGCCCCAATTCACTTACAATTGGAGGGCCAGTAGGCAGTTTCAGGTGCAAATGGTTTAAACCACATGGTAGTTTCCTCCTGTAGTGAATTGATTTACTGCTATCAATATACCCACACCATAATGTGATGGGGTTTTATCCGATTGTACAACCTGGTAATCTCGTGGAAAGTGATCATCAGACTGAAGTTCTGCTAACAACCATGTTTCCATCAGGACGACTATATCATAGGTGTGAAGAAGTAAATTTGTCATAAATGCATTAGATTTCGATCGTAGACTACACACCATTATGTTATTTCAACATTAAGGTTAGCCTCTTGCCCCTTGCCACTATCTGAAGAGGATCTTGTTGTTATGTAGTCCTCTATCATGTTGTTATTTAGTCTGCCTGCAAATATCATAATAAATGAGTCTTCTGGCCAAAGTTCTGATTATAACAGAGGCTCGGCATTGTTATCATGGTAATTGATTATAAACAAAGAGTATTATTTATATTTAGTGTAACGTTTTAGTATGAAATCTACCTTGTCATAATTGTGCTCTATGAGATGAACTTATATCATTTTACAAGAAACCTCTGGGTTTAACCTAGAGATAAATATTTTAGAGCAGTGGATTTTTGGAAGTGTGCCCAGTTTCTCAAAGCATCCTGAGCCCTTTACTGCAGGTAGGGAGGACCTCTTGAAAGGGGTAGGCCTGATACTCCTATCTCCCTGACTTGTAACTATAACAGATGCCAGTGGGTCCTTAGACTCCATTTTGAGAGGGTCTGAACCATCCTGTTCTACCATTTGTGCCTGCTGTCCCCTCAGTTTTCTGCCTATTATCTCTTCATAGGAATACCCTTTCTTATAATGTGGTGCCACAGCCTCTTCTGTCCATTTTAAAGGAGCCACATCTTGGCACAATAACTTTAATTCTTGTATAATCTCCTTATTCGAAATCACTATTTCACCAAGTGCACAGCCAAAATCCTTTAGAGGTGCCAGGCATTCAGATATTGCCTTAAAGATAAGTGTGGTCACATGTACTTTGAAAACTTTCCAGGCACTTGAATTAAAACAACAGGTACCCATTGTTGTAACATCCTCCTCATACCCCACACTCCCTGAGAGAACTGCCATTTACTGGGTTATTATAACCTTACTATGATATGCCTTGATGACATTTAAAGTTTCAAGCCAATATTTGGGCAATACTTGTATTTAAATTTAGACAGTCAATATGGATCCTATTTAAGCATATAGTACATTTTATACTTTGACTCCTAGGGTAGATGTCTTTCCCAAATGAAAGGAAAACACCTTGTCGAGTGCAAGCCATAGTGCAATTTAGAGGTAGTAGTGGAAGAGTGACTGCAAGATAGCTCAAGCTGCAGATGACCCTAAAATGTCATCTGCAACCATCAATCCCTTAACAGTAAGCAGCTACCAAGCACTACCCAATATGGCTATCAACCTTGTTAAAACTAGAGTAAAATCTGTATAATTATATAAAAATTATCAGGGTATATTCCCTAATAAGAGAAGCAAATATACCCTATAAGTAGGCACTATACCTTTATACTTCCAATTAAATAAATATATAAAAATAGACTAAAACAAAGCCACCAATAAAGCACTTACTTATGAGCATCTCAAGCACACCGCACACCAAAATAGTGCAGACGCTATGTTTATTATGCAATGAAAAATGGAGTTTTTAACATTGAAATCAATGGGAAAACACACTTTGTGTGATATTTTCTCTCCAATACAACATAGAACTGTAAATTTTTGCAAGAATATAGGGAATGAGGTACTCCAATCAGGAGCAAAACAGCACTTCTGCAGCTTTAATTGAAATAAAGATATAGCAAAATGAAAAATGAAGTTTTTCATTGAAATCAATGGGAAAACACTTTGTGCGATATTTTCTTTCCTATACAACATAGAACTGTAAATTTTTGCAAAAATGTAGGGAATGCGGTACTTCATATGTGGTACATTTACCCTGGGAAAACACACTTTGTGCCATATTTTCTCTCCTATACAACATATAACTGTAAATTTATGAAAGAATGTAGGGAATGAGATACTCCTATCATGTGCAAAACTGCATGGGTGTAGCTTTAATAGAAATTGAGATATTGAAAAAAGAAAAATGGAGTTTTTACATTGAAATCAATCAGAAAACACACTTTGTGTGATATTTTCTCTCCTATTCAACTTAGAACTGTAAATTTTTGTGGGAATGTAGGTAATGAGGTACACCAATCGTGTGCAAAATGGAGTGGTTGTAGCTTTACAATGAAATTAATAAGAAAACACACTTTCTGCAATATTTTCTCTCCTACACTACATATAATAGTAAATTTTTGCAGGAATGTAGGGAATGAGGTACTCCAATCATGTGCAAAACGGCCCAGCTTTATCTTTATTAGAAATTGAGATATAGCAAAAATAAAAATGGTTTTTACATTTTAATCAATGGGAAAACACACTTTGTGCCATATTTTCTCTCCTATATAACATAAAACTGTAAATTTCTGGGAGAATGCAGGGAAGGAGGTACTACAATCATTTGTAAAACGGCATGGCTGTAGCTTTAATAAAAATTAAGATATAGCAAAAAGAAAAATGGAGATTTTACATTAAAATCAATTAGAAATCACTCTTTGTGTGATGTTTTCTTTCCTATACATAATAGAATCATAACTGTTTTAGAATGTTATGAATGTGGTACTCCAATCATATGCAAAGCAGCATTGCTGTTACTTTAATAGAAATTGAGATGCTGCAAAAAGGAAAAATGGATTTTTTTAAATTGAAATCAATGGGAAAACACACTTTGTGCGATATTTTCTCTCCTATTCACCATAGAACTTTAAATTTTCTTGAGAATGTAGGGAATTAGGTATTACAATCATGTGAAAAACGGCATGGCTGTAGCTTTAATAAAAATTGAGATATAGAGAAAAGAAAAATGCAGTTTTTATATTGAAATCAATTAGAAAACACACTTTCTGCGACATTTTCTCTCCTATACAACATCCTCATCATCATCATCATACCCTCATCAACCCTGAGGCAGTGTCGGTTCTACGGTTTCTATCCTTCCACTCTTGTCTATCTCCCACCAGGCAACCATGCACTCCACACACTTTCAAATCCTTTTGGACAACCTGTTCTCATGTCAGCATTAGTCTCCCCCTGCCCCAGGTACTACCTTCCACCTTCAGTCCTGGTATAGCCCTAACCAGGTCCTCATCTGCTCTTCTCATCACGTCTAATTACCACCTCAGTCTACTCACCCTCATCTTTTTGGCAATGTCTACCACCTGCAGGATGACTCTAACATATGCGTTCCTTATTCTATCAGCTCTAAACACACCACTCATATACCGCATCATTCACATCTCAGCAACTTGCATTGCATTGACAAGGTATTTTCCAACTCCCTAACACTGATTAATATAGCATAGCTGTCCTAACCATTTCTTTGTAGAACCTCCCTTTAAACTTGATTGGGACCCTCCTATCACAAAGGACCCTTCTTGCCTTTTTTCACTTCTGCTGACCTCTATGATTCTGTGAGTTACATCAGCATCTATCTTTCCATTGCTTTAGAAAGTAGATCCTAAGTACCTTACCTCTTGCACCTTTCTCACCAGTTCACCCCTTGAATGGACGTCACCATTATTTACCTGTCCTTCCAACCTGAAATCACAATACTCTGTCTTTTTCATGTTTATCTTTAGCCCTCCCTTTTCTTTCACCCCTTTTATGTCGTTTAGTCTCTTCTCTATCTGTTCTCTGCTATCACTCACTTTTCCAATGTCATCGGGAAATACAAAGCTCTGAGGTGCCCATTTGCCTACTCCTGTAAGCAGTTCATCCAAAACCAGTATGGACAAGTAGGGATTAAGTGTTGAATCTTGGTGCACCTCAACTTTCACTGGGAAGCTCCTAGTATACCCCCAAGGTGTCCTTACACTGGCTTTGGAGCCTTCATACATATCCTGAACTATTCAGATAAGCCCTTCTTCTAACCCCTTTTCTGTAATACCTCCCAAACGACCTACCATGGGACACTGTCATAGGCCTTCTCCAGGTCGATAATGATGGCGTGGAGATCTTTCTTAGCAGCCATATACTTCTCTATCATCGTTCTCAGGATGAAGATTGTCTCTATTGTTCACCTCCATGGCATGAATCCAAACTGATTTCCCCAGACACTTGTTCTATCCCTGAGGCGGCATTCCATTACTCTCTCCCAGAGTTTCATGGAATGGCTCATAAGCTTTATAACTCTATAGTTACCTCAATCTTGTACTTCCCCTTTGCCCTTGAAGAGTGGCACTATCTGACTCTCACACCATTACGATGGCATTCTATCTTCACTAGCTATCCTGCTGAAGAGTGCAATACTGTGATGGGGATTCCATTGGGACCCACTGCTTTTTGGCATTTCATCTTCTGGAGTACCCAAGTGACTTCCTCTTCTGTTACACAATCCACTGACCCTACTAAAGCAGGATATATGGTGGAGTCCCCATCTCAATCAGCAGAATTCAAGAGATTTTTAAAGTACTCTTCCCACCTCCTATTCACTTAAGATGGTGACAGCAGGACCCCACCTTCACTTTCCTTAACCGTTAAGGCCCTGGGTATGTCCTTAGCTGCCCTATCCCTAGCCTTGGCCAGTTTGATAACCTTTATCTCCCCCTCCTTTGTCCTTAGCTGCTCATAGAGGGCCTCATACTTCTTGTGCTTGGTTAAGGCAATGGTCCTCCTTGCCTTGGACTTGGACTGTTGATATTGAGTCTCAGTTTCCTGGTCCTTTACCTCCCTCCACCTCTGGAAAGCAGCCTTCTTTTGTTTGGTGGCCTCTTCTACTTCCTCATTCCACCACCATGACTCCCTGGATCCTAGGTTTATGCCTCCTACTCTGCCCTGCCCTAATAGTGGTTTTCCACAAGATCTAATTTTTCTGGCAACTCTATTCTACATGGTATTTGCTGTCTGTTCCCACTCCCAGTCTAACTGCCTGTGCATTTCTTCTGAAAATTCCTTTGTTTTTGTTGGCAGGTTCAACCACCTGATGGCCTGTTCCCCCTTCCATGAATATGCCTTGACTGCTGCCTTCACTTGAATTACTAACATGAGGAATCCATGGCCACTTTCTTTTTTGAAATGTTCACTGAGGAGAGCCCCGCAATCAGAAAACTCTGATCTATGCTGTCCTCTAACCATGAAGAAATCTATCTGTGATATTCCTTGGGGTGACTGGAATGTGATGAGGTGCTTGTCCCTCTTCCTAAGTCATGTGTTTGTCAGTTCAAGTCCAAGTGCATTTGCTGTGTCAAGGATGTGCTGCCCATCTAAGCTAGCTGTGACATAACCCCATCCCCCATGGAACACCTCATTACCCTGGTTATCCTTGCCTACATGACCATAAATGTCCCCACCAATAACTAAGTGCTCATTCCCACAGGTGCTCCCCTGCCTCAGCTTCTATTGAGTGCACCAGGTCCTCAAAATCTGTCCAGAAGCCCACCTTTGTGGGTTTATCCAGACCTGCCTGAGGGGCATAGGAACTTAAAAGGTGGGGTAAAACTCCTTGCCACACCTCTGTAACTAACAATAGCCTGCTATTTACTTGCCTAATCAGGGTGACTCCTCTATGCAGCTCCCTATCTAATTCTGTGCACACTCCATTTTGTCCCTCTTCACTAGCTGAATAAATAAGCTTATAACCCTCACCCAGGGCCCTTGATCTATTTCCCTTCCATCAGGTTTCCTGAAAAAAGGCTACCTAGATCCTCCTATACCTTAGAGTATTCACAAACTCCACTGCTTTACCAGTAATGGTCCCTACATTCCACATGCCAGACCAAAGCTTACTCTCTTTTTGGTACATGCTCTGACTGGGGCCACGTTAGCCAGGCATCAAGAACCCACAGGAACATTGGTGCTGCTTGCCATGTAGGATGCCAGCCTATGCCATGGAGGACACTTGACATACTGTCAGCCACACAGACTGAGGTCCTGACCCTTGTGACACTGAAGGCTGCCATTTAAACACACCATGCAGCCATTTAAATGATATTTTAAATATTATTTCTATATGCTAGAAAACATGCAAGTACTACAAATATTAATACTATTGCCTAATTCTATAAATAATAATAAATAAATAATCTAATAAAATTAACCTGATATAGATAATATAGATATAGAAAAACTTTCTGCCACATGAAGTTAGCACCTTGCACCACGTGGAGCATGGTGGTTGTCTGTGCAGACGACGCCCATGCTACACTGGAGCATGACGAGAGTGCTAGAAACATCCATGAGGTTAGGCCTAATGCCCAGCCTTTAGTGCTGATCCCCCACAACGATTTTAGTGCCAAAATCCATTGCGTTAATGTGCCCTGCATCACATTTATCTTCTCTTAAAACGGTAAGTTGATTTCGATTAGAGTTTTCTGGAAAGGCTTCAGAAATTGCAAAAAATCGGGAGCATGTAATAGCATTTGAATGTCGTCATGTGCCACCTAGCAACTGATACCTATACAACATAGAACTGTAAATTTTTGTAAGAATGTAGGGGATTAGGTATTCCAATCATGTGCAAAAAAGAATGGCTGTAGCTTTAATGAAAACTGAGATATAGCAAAAAAGAAAATAGGAGTTTTTACATTGAAAACAATGGAAATATACAATTGCAGAATCATAAGTTTTATTCAGAATGTTGGGAATGTGGTACTCCAATCATGGGCAAAATGGAATGGCTGTAGTTTTAAGACAAATTGAGATATAGCAAAAAGAAAAATGGAGATTTTAAATTGAACTCAATAAGAAAATACACTCTGTGTGATAGTTTTATTCCTATATATAATTGAATCATAACTTGCATCCAGAATGTTGGGAATGTAGCACTCTAATCATGTGCAAAACGGCATTACTGCAGCTTTAAAAGAAATTGAGATATAGAAAAATGAAGTTTTTACATTGAAATCGAGGGGGAAAACACACTTTGTGAAATATTTTCTTATTTGTAGATAATTGAATCATTACTTTTATAGAAAATATTGGAAATGTGGTACTCAAATCATATGCAAAACGGCATGACTGTAGTTTTAATAGAAATTGAGGTATAGAAAAAAATGGAGTCTTTACATTGAAATAAATGGAAAAATTCACTTTGTGCGAAATTTTCTCTCCAATATATAATATAATAATAATTGTTATCCAGAATGTTGGGAATGTGGTTCTCAAATTATGTACAAAATGGCATGGCTATAGCTCTGTATATATCATGGATATAGCAAAATGAACAATAGAGTTTGTACATTGAAATCAAAGGGAAAACACAGTTTGTGTGATATTTCCTCTCCTTTACAACATAAAACTGTGAATTTTCGCAAGAATTTAAGGAATAAGGTAATCAAATCATGCTCAAAACGGCATGGCTGTAGCTATAATAGAAATTGAGATATAGAAAAAAGAAAAATTGAGTTTTCACATTGAATTCAATGGGAAAAGAACTTAGTGTGATATTTTCTCTCCTATACAACATTAAACTGTAAATTTTTTTGAAATGTGGGTAATGAGGTATGCCAATCATGTGCAAAACGGCATGGTTGTACCTTTAATTGAAATTGAGATATAGCAAAAAGCAAAATTGGGTTTTTACATTGAAATCAAATAGAAAACACACATTGTTCAAAATTTTCTCTCCAATACAACATAGAACTGTAAATTTTTTTCAGAATGTAGGGATTCAGGAACACCTACCATGAAAAAAACGGCATGGCTGAAGCTGTAAAAGAAATTGAGATATAGTAAAAAGAAAAATAGAGTTTTTTCATTGAAATCAATAGGAAAACACACTTTGTATGATATTTTCTTTCCTCTACATAAAAGAATCATTTCCTTTATCCAGAATGTTAGGAATGTGGTACTCCAATCATGTGTAAAATGTCATGGCTGTAGCTTTAATAGAAATTGAGATATAACAAAAATAAAAATAGAGTTTTTACATTGAAATGAATAAGAAAAAACAATTTTTGTTATATTTTCTCTCCCATACATAATAGAATCATAACTTTCATCAAAAATGTTGGAAATATTGTACTCCTATTATGTGCAAAACGGCATGGCTGTAGCTTTAATAGAAATTTACATATAGTCAAAAGAAAATAGAAGATTCTATACTAAAGAAAATACTATACATAATAGAATCATAACTTTCTTACGGAATGTTAGGAATGTGGTTCTCCAATAATAGGCAAAACTCCATGGCTGCAGCTTTAGTAGAAATTGAGAAATACCAAACAGAAAAATAGTGTTTTAACATTGAAATCAATGGGAAAACACACTTTGTTAGATATTTTCCCTCCTATAAAACATAATACTGTAATTTTTTTGTGAGAATGCAGGGAATAAGATACTCCAATCTTGTGCAAAACACTATGGCTGTAGCTTTAATAGAAATTGAGATCTTGCAAACAGAAAAATGGAGTTTTTATATTAAAATGAATTGGAAAACATGCTTTCTGTGATATTTTCTCTCCTGTACAACAAAGAAATGTAAATTTTTGTGAAAATGTTTTTAATGAGGTACACCAATCATTTGCAAAACGGCATGGCAGCTGCTTTAATAGAAATTGAGATAGAGCAAAAATAAAAATGGAGTTTTAACATAAAATTAGTGTAAAAACTCACTTTTTGCAAAATTTTCTCTCTTATACAACATAGAACTGTAAATTTTCATGAGAAAGTAGGGAATGAAGTACTCAAATTGTGTGTCAAAAAATATGGCTGTAGCTTTAATAGAAATTAATGTATAGAAAAAGAAAAATGGACTTTTTACATTGAGAACAATGGGAAATCACACTCTATGTGATACTTTTTCTCCTATAATACACAGAACATTAAATATTTGCAAAGATGTAGGGAATGAGGTTGTCCAACCAAGTGCAAAATGGCATAGATGTAGCTTTAATAGAAATTGAGATATAGAAAAAATTTAAATGGAGTTTTTACAATAAAATCAATAGAAAAACACACGTTGTGTGACATTTTCTTTCCTATACAACAAAGAATTGAAAATTTTAGCAAGAATGTAGGGAATGAGGTATACAAATCATATGCAAAATGGCTTGGCTGTAGCTTAAATAGAAATTGAGATATAGAAAAAAAATAGTTTTTATATTGAAATTAATGGGAAATCACACTTTGTGCGATATTTTCTCCCCTATACACAATAGAATCATAACTTTTATCGAGAATGTTGGGAATGTGGTACTCCAAAAATTTACAGTACTGCATGGTTGTAGCTTTAATAGAAATTCAGACATAGCAAAAAGAAAAATGAAGTTTCTCTATGGCAATCATAACTTTTATCCTGAATGTTGGCAATGTGGTACTCCAATTAAGTGCAAATCGCCATGGCTGTAGCTCTAATAGAATTTGAGATATAGCAAAAAGAAAATTGGGATTTCTAAAATGAAGTCAATGGCAAATCACCGTTTGTGCAATATTTTTTCTATGCAACATAAAACTGTAATTTTTAGGAAGAATGTAGGGATTGAGGTAATCCAATCATGTGCAAAACGGCATTCATGTTGCTTTAATAGAAATTGAGATAAAGCAAAAAGCAAAATGGAGTTTTTACATTATAATGAATGTAGAACCACGCTTTGTGTGATATGTTCTCTCCTGTACAACATAGAACTGTAAATTTTTTTGTAGGGATGTAGAAAATGAGGTACTCCAATCATATAATAAATGGCATAGATGTAGTTTTAATAGACATTGAGATATAGCAAAAAGAAAATTGAAGTTTTTACATTAGAATTTAATGGGAAAACAAAATGTGTGATATTTTCTCTCCTATACAACACAGAACTGTAAGTTTTTGTTTGAATGCAGGGAATGAGGTATTTCAGTCATGTACAGAACGGCTTGGCTGTAGTTTTTACATTGAAATCAATAGGAAAACACACTTTGTGTAATATTTTCTTACCTATACATAATAGATTCCTAACTTTATCCGGAATGTTGGAAATGTGGTACTTTAATCATGTGCAAAACGGCATGACTGAAGCTTTAATAGAATTTGAGGTATAGCGAAAGAAAAAATGAAGTTATTCCATTGAAATCGATGTGTGATATGTTTTCTCCTTTACAACATAGAAGTGTAAATTTTTGTTAGAATGTAGGGAATGAGGTACTCCAATCATATGCAAAATGGTATTTCTGAAGCTTTAATAGAAATTGAGATCTAGAAAAAAGAAAAATGGATCTTTACTTTAAAATCAATCGGAATACACACTTTGTGCAATATTTTTTTTTCTACACATTATAGAATCATAAATTATATTAAGAATTTTGAAAATGTGGTACTTCAATCACGTAGAAAACGGCATGCCTGTAGCTTTAATGGAAATTGGGACGTTGCAAAACGAAAAATGGAATTTTTAAGTTAAAATCAGTGGGCGATATTTTCTCTCCTATATAACATAGAGCTGTGTATTTTTGCAAAAATGTAGGGAATGAGGTACTCCAATCATGTGCAAAACGGCAAGGCTGTAGCTTTAATAGAAATTGAGACATAGCAAAAAGAAAAATGGTTTTTACTTTGAAATCAATGAGAAAACACACTTTGTGTGATATTTTCTCACCTATACAACATAGAACTGTAATTTTTTGCAAGAATGTGAGGTATGCGGTACTAAATTATGTGCAAAACGGCAAGGTTGTATATTTAATAGAAATTGAGATATAGCAAAAAGAAAAATGAAGTTTATCCATGTAAATCAATGGGAAAATGCAGTTCATTCATTTTGTCTCCTATACATCATAGAACTGCAAATTTTGGCCAAAATTTAGGTAATGTGGTACTCCAATCATGTGTAAAACGGCATGGCTGGAGCTGTATTACAAATTAAGATATAGCATAAGGAACAATGTTTTCTCTCCTAAACAACACAGAACTGTAATTTTTTGCAAGAATGTAGGGAATGAGGTTGAGAGATCACTAGGTGGCGCCTGTCTCCAGTGTTCCCGATTTGCTTGTGCATGGGTGTTTTACACCATAGCGATTTCTTTGGCAGGGTGAAGGATAAAGTTTTTCCGGAGTAAGGTTTGACCTGGAGTGTTTGCAGATTGCAGGGGTGGGAAACTTGCTATGTGGTTTGGCAGCATAAGCATAACCATGTGGTATTTAGCACAGATTTCCTTGTGCTCCAGAGTCGGATGCATTGTCTGCTGTGTCAGTGACCATGCAGCACACTTTAGCAGGGCAACGACCCCCACCCACAGCAAAAATTTTAAATTATTAATATTATTATTGTTAATATTATTATTATTATTATTA
Source organism: Trigoniulus corallinus (assembly GCA_013389805.1). Taxonomy (NCBI): domain Eukaryota; kingdom Metazoa; phylum Arthropoda; class Diplopoda; order Spirobolida; family Trigoniulidae; genus Trigoniulus; species Trigoniulus corallinus. Next base: position 9,327,805 of record JAAFCE010009127.1, read on the forward strand.
ATATTATGGGTATTATCATTAATGCTGTGCATTTTTGTTGTGTCTTTCCCTACTGGACATGCATTACTAAAAACTGCATGCCTCCAGTATTGTGTAAATAGGTCTACTCAGTTGAGTATGAGACCTCCACTCACTTGGCAGTGCTACAATTGATGAGTGTGTCATGTGGGGTAGGATGGCACCCTTCCACAGGTAGCCCTGCAATTGTTGCTGCAGGTTCTGGGCATCTGACTGGGGTGCCCACAGTCAGAGATGTCAGAAGTGGAAAAGGAGTCAGGCTCAGAGTAGGGAAATTTAATGTAGGGACCCTTACAGGAAAAACTAGGGAACTAGTGGACACCCTCAGGCACATCTGTATTAGCATTGCATTTCTGCAGGAGACCAAATGGAGGGAAAATAGATCAAGGATACTGGGGGATGGTTACAATCTTATTTATACAGGCAGTGAAGAAGGGCAAAATGGGTAGGCATTGTAATCAGTAGGGACTTGCATCAAAGGATCACCTCAGTCAAAAGAGTTAGCAGTAGGATAATGTTAGTCTCAGTAGTTTGGCAGGGTATATGGCTTCATCTCATAAGTACCTATGCACCCCAAGCAGGCCTGGGTTACACAGCTAAAGTGGATTTTTGGAGTAACTTTGATGAAGTAGTACAGTCAGTGAATAACAGAATTAGACAGGGCAAGGAAAGTGAGAAATTAATTATTGGGGGTGGCTTTATGCCCATGTGGGTAGGGATGATTCAGGTTATGAGGAGATACATAGAGGGTGGGGGTATGGCATGATCAACCCTGAGGGGCAGAAGGTCCTTGAGACAGCAAGAGCACATGGCCTTGCATTACCCATACATGGTTTAAGAAGAGGGAAAAGCACCTAATAACTTTCCAATCACCACAGGGGAGGTCTTAGATAGACTTTTTCATGGTGAGGAAGCTGCACAGGGAAGAGATTCATGACTGTTGAGTGCTACCCAGTGAGGATTTTCAGAAGGACAGTGGCCATAAGTTGCTTATGATGGAATTACAAATAGAGGGGCAGTAAAGCAACATACCTGGATGGGAGAATCAGTTGTTAGGTGGTGGAAGTTGCCCATCAAAGCAGTAGAATTCCAGCAGGAGGTCCTCAGCCAGGTTGACTGGGACTGGGATGGGTCAGCCAATGCAATTTGGGACAAGGTTGCTAGAAAGATTAAGAGGTGTGGAGAGGCACTGTTAGGTAGGGGCAGAATTGGAGGAAATTACCAGGGTAAGCAGATATGGTGGAGGAATGAGGCAGTGGAAGCTGCCATGAAACTAAAGAAGGTAGCTTTCCAATGGTGGAGGGAAATATGGGATCAGGTTTCAAGGATTAAATATGTTCAGGAAAAGAAAAATTTTATAAGGACTATTGCCTTAGCTAATTACCAGAAATATGAGGCCATATAGGAAAAGTTTGGGACAAGGTTAGGAGAGGAAGCAGTGTTTAGACTGGCTAAGACCAGGGATAGAATGAGTAAGGAATTTACCAGGGCTATAATGGTCAAGGATAAAAATGGTAGGGTCCTGTTCCAGCCAGCAGAGGTAATCAAAAGGTGGGAGGAATACTGCCATTGTCTCTTAAATGCAGCCACCTGTGCTACAGCCATAGAAGGCAACTCAATCACTCCTCAGGGAGTGGATAGGGTGAGTGAGGCTTAAATTGTCAGAGCCCTTCAAAAAATGAAAGGTCACAAAGCAGTAGGAAAAGATGAGATCCCTATTAATTTTTTGGCACACCTTGGGGACCACAGGAATTACATGGTTAGGGAAGCTATTTAATAAGTTAGCAAATGGTAATGGGATGCCATCAGCATGGAGGGAGAGTGGGATAATTCCATTTTCAAGAGGAAAGGCGATGCACAGGACTCTGGAAACTATAGAGGCTTAAATCTGATGAGCCATTCTATGAATCTGTGGGATTGTGTCATAGAATGTCGCCTCAGAGACCAGACAAGTGTCTGGGGAAACCAATTTGGGTTTATGCCTGGTAGGTCCACCATGGATCCAATCTTTATTGTACAGTGACAGAGAAGCATAGTGCATCAAACAAGGACCTCCATGCAGTATTTGTTGACTTGAAGAAGGCCTATGATTGTGCTCCTAGACAGGTACTGTGGAGCATTTCAAGTTAGAAATGGGTAGATGAGGGCCATATTAGGATAGTGCAGGATATATATGGAGGTTCCATTGCTAGGGTTAGCACAGCATATGGAAACACTGAAGGGTTTAATGTGCTGGCAGGTGTGTTCATCAAGGGTCAGCACTTAGTCTGTATCACTTCACTCTGGTAATGGATGAGCTGTTGACGGGAGTGGGAGAGTGGGTGCCACTGTGCCTGGTGTTTGCCAATAATTCACAAATGGTTGAGGGGTCCAAAGAGGATGCACAAAAAGGCCTACAAGATCTTAAGACAGCAGTTGGGATAAGGGGACTTAAGGTAAACAGAAAGAAGACTGAGTATCTAGCATTCAATTTTAGGGACCAGGGACATGGGGGAAAGATTCGTTGTGGGGGAGAGGGGATTCCAGCAGTGCAAGAATTTTGTTATTTAGGGTCAGTCTTTAAGAGCAATGGGGAAATAGATTCTGACTTGACCTGTAGAATTAATGCAATTTGGCAAAAGTGGAGGAAGACAAGTTAGGTCCTGTTTGACCACTGGGTCCCAGTAAAGTGGGAAGGGAAGGTATACACAACAGCCATTAGGCCCGCTATGCTGTAGGGCTCAGAGTTTTGGGCAGTTAGGAAGAACAACAAAAAGAAATGCAAGTGGCTGAGATGCGAATGCTGCACTACATGTGTGGGGTGTTAAGATCTGACAGAATTAGAAACGATTATGTTAGAGGTAGCTTGGAGGTGGGAGATATTTCAGGGAAGATGAGAGAGAGAAGGTTAAGGTGGTATGGGTATGTGATGAGAAGGGGAGAGGAGGAGCTTACTAGGTCCATGGTGGGAATGCAGGTGATTGGGTGCACCAGAGGTAGGGAAAGACCAAAACAGACGTGGGAGCAGGTAGTGCTGAGGGATATGAATGTGTGTGTAGGTTGGGGGACTTGGTGAAGGATATGCCGAAGTGGAGGATTAGAACCCACAAACCCGACCCTGCCTCAAGCCGGAAAAGGGTCAGATGATGATGATGTAGGGAATGAGGTACTCCAAACATGTGCAAAACGGAAAAGCTAAAAAAATTGATGAAATTATTGAAATCAATAAGATAAAAACACTTTTTGCAATGTTTTCTTCCTTATACATAATAGAATCATTACTGTTAACCAGAATGTTGGGAATGTGGTACTACAATCATGTGCAATTCTTTTGCTGTGGCATGGCTGTTGCTTTAATAGAATTTGAGATATGGCAAAATGGAAAAAATGGAGTTTTTACATTGAAATCAATTAGGAAACACACATGTGTAATATGTTCTCTCTTATACAACATAGAACTGTAAATTTTTGTGAGAATTGAGGGAATGAGGTACTCCAATGATAGGCAAAAAGGCATAGCTGTAGCTTTAATGGAAATTGAGATACAGCAAAAAGAAAAATGAAGTTTTTATATTGAAGTCAATGGGAAAACACAATGTGCGATATTTTCTCTCCAATACAACAAGGAACTGTAAACTTCTGCAGGAATGTAGGGAATGAGGTACTCCAATCATGTGCAAAACAGCATGGTGGTCGCTTTTATAGAAATTAAGATATAGCAAAAAGAAAATGGAGTTTTTAAATTGAAATCAATGGGAAAACACACTTTGTGGGATATTTTCTCTCCTATACAACATGGAAAAGTAGGTTTTTTATAAATGTAGGAAATGAGGCCTTCCAATCATGTGAAAAATGGAATGGCTGCACTGGTAATAGAAATTGAGATATTGCAAAAAAAAATATGAAGTTTTTCTATTGAAATAAATAGAAAAACGCAGTTTGCGCATTTTGTCTCCTATAGATGAAAGAACTGCATATTTTTACCAGAATGAGGGGAATGTGGTACTACAATCATGTGCAAAACGGCATGACTGCAGCTTTAATAGAAATTGAGATATAGCAAAGAGAAAAATGAAGATTTTACATTGAAATCAATGCAAAAACACAATTTGAGTGATATTTTCTCTCCAATACAACATAGAACTCTAAATTTTTGCAAGAATGTAGGAGGTGAGGTACTCCAATCATTTTCCAAACTGCATGACTGTAGCCTTCATAGAAATTGAGGTATAGAAAAAAGAAAAATAGAGATTTTATATTGAAATCAATATGAAAAAACCCTTTGTGCAAATTTTTTTTCTCTGCTATACAACATAGAACTCAAGATTTTTGTGAGAATGTTGGGAAGGAGGTACTTCAATTACGTGAAAAGCAGCATGGCTGTAGTTCTAACAGAAATTGAGATACAGCAACAGACAAAAATAGAGTTTTTACATTGAAATCACTGAAAAATCACATTCTGTGTGATATTTTCTCTTCTACACAATGTCGAAATGCACATTTTTCTTAGAATGTAGGAAATGAGGTACTCCAATCATGTGCAAAACGGCATAGCTGAAACATTAATAAGAATTGAGATATAGGAAAAAGAAAAATTTGGTTCTTACAATGGAAAAACACACTTTGTGCGACATTTTCTTCTCTAAATAACATAGAGCTGTAAATTTTTTCAAGAAAGTAGGGAATTTGGTACTCCAGTGATGTTCAAAACGGCTTGCTGTAGCTTTAATAGAAATATAGATGTAGCAAAAAGAAAAATAGCGTTTTTTCTTTGAAATCAATAGGAAAACACTCTTTGTGTAATACTTTATTTCCTATACATAATAGAATCACAACATTTATCCAAAATGTTGGGAATGAAGTACTCCATTCTTGTGCAAAATGGCAATGCAATAGCTTTAATAGAAATTTAAAAATGGCAAAGGTAAAAATAGCATTTTGTTCTTTGAAATCAATATGATAACACTTTTTGTGTAATATTTTCTTTCAGATACATAATACAATCATAGATTTTATCCAGAATGTTTGGAATGTGGTACTCCAATCATTCGCAAAACGTCATGGCTGTAGCTTTAATAGAAATTGAGATATTGCAAAAAGAAAAATGGAGATTTTACAATGTAATGAATGGGAAAACACACTTTGTGCAATATTTTTTTTGCTATACAACATACATCTGTAAATTTTCGCCAGAATGTAGGGAATTATGCACTCCAATCATGTGCAAAACGGCATGGCTGAAGCTTGAACAGAAATTGATATAAGGCAAGAAGAAAATGGAGTTTTTACTTTGAAAACAATAGGAAAACACACTTTGTGGGATATTTTCTCTCCTACATAACATAGAACTGTTAATTTTTGTGATAATGAAGGGAATGAGGTAACCAGATCATTTGCAAAACGGCAAGGCTGCATCTTTAATAGACATTGAGATATTGCAAAAAGAAAAATGGAGTTTTTCAATTTGTGTGATGTTTTCTTTCCTATATATAATAGAATCAGAACTTTGGGAATGTGGAACCAGAATGTTGGGAATGAGGTACTCCAATCATGTGTAAAACGGCATGGCTGTAGATCCCATAGAAATTGATATATAGCAACAAGATAAATGGAGTTTTTACATTGAATTCACTTTGTGCAATAATTTCTCTTCTCTATAACATAGAACTGTACATTTTAATGAGAATGTAAGGAATGAGGTACTTCAATCATGTGCAAAATGGCAT
>JAAFCE010009127.1:9333627-9352540 GCA_013389805.1 Trigoniulus corallinus
ATGGAAATTGGGATATAGCATAAAGAGAAATAAAGTTATTACATTGAAATCAATGGGAAAAAACGCATTGTGTGATATTTTATCTCCTATAAAACATAGAACTGCATATTTGTGTGAGAAAGTAAGGAATGAGGAACTCCAATCATGAGCAAAATGGCATGGCTGTAGATTTATTAGAAATTGAGGTATAGCAAAAAGAAAAGTGCCGTTTTTTCATTAAAATTAATAGGAAAACACACTGTGGGCGACACTTTCTCTCCTATACAACATAGAACTTTAAATTTTTGTGAGAATGTGGGGAATGAGGTAGTCCAATCATGTGCAAAACGGCAAGGCTGTAGCTTTAATAGAAATTTAGATTTAGCAAAAAGAAAAACTAATTTTTGACATTTAAAAAAAATAACTCTTTGTGCAATATTTTCTTACCTATGCATAATAGAATTATAGCTTTATCCAGAATGTTGGAAATGTGGTACTCCAATCATGTGCTAAATGGCATAATTGTAGCTTTAAAAGAAATTGAGATATAGCAAAAAGAAAGAAGGAGCTTCTCTGTTGAAACCAATAAGAAAATACACTTTGACAATGTTTTCTCTCCTATACAAAATCGAACAGTAAATTTTTGTGATAATGTAGAGAATAATGTACTCCAATTATCTGCAAAACGACGTGGCAGCAGCTTTAAAAAAAATTGAGATATGGCAAAAATAAAAATGGAGTTTTACATTAAAATCAATGGAAAAACACTCTTTGTGCAAAATTTTCTTTCCTTTACATAATAGAATAAAAACATTTATTCAGAATGTTGGGAATGTGGTACCTCAATCAAGTGTAAAACTGCATGGCTGCAGCCTTGATAGAAATTGAGTTAAGCAAAAAGAAAAAATTGAGTTTTTAGATTGAAATCAATGGGAAAAGACAATGTGTTTAATTTTTTCTTTCCTATGCATAATATAATTATAACTCTTTTCCACAATTTTGGGAATGTGAATATCCAGTCATGGGCCAAACTGCATGGCTATAGCTCTATAATAGAAATTGAGATATAGCAAAATGAACAATAGAGTTTTCACATTGAAATCAAAGGGAAAACACAGTTTGTGTGATATTTTATCTCCTTTACAACATAAAACTGTGAATTTTTGCAAGAATTTAGGGAATGAGGTACCCCAATCATGCTCAAAATGGCATGGCTGTAGCTTTAATAGAAATTGAGATATAGCAAAAAGAAAAATTTAGTTTTCACATTGAATTCTATGGGAAAAGAACTTAGTGTGATATTTTCTCTCCTATACATAATAGAATCACAATTTTTATTGAGAATGTTGGGAACGTGAAAATCCAGTCATGTGCCAAACTGCATGGCTATAGCTCTATAATAGAAATTGAGATATAGCAAGAAGAAAAATGGAGATTTTACTTTGAAATCAATAGGAAAACACAATTTGTGCGATATTTTCTCTCCTTTACAACATAGAACTTTAAATTTTTGTGAGAATGTAGGGAATAATGTACTCCAATCATGTGCAAAATGGCATTGCTGTAGCTTTAATAGAAATTGATATATAGGAAAAAAATGGAGTTTTGACATTGAAATCAATTGAAAAACATGCTTTGTTTGATATTTTTCTTCCTATATAACATAGAACTGTAAATTTTAGTGAAAATGCAGGGAATGAGGTACTACAGCCATGTGCAAAATGGCACAGCTGTAACTTTAATTGAAATTGATATATAGCAAAATAAGAAATATGAAGTTTTTCCATTGAATTTAATCGGAAATCACACTGAGCAATATTTTCTTTCCTATATGTAATAGAAACTCAACTTTTGGACAGTTTGTAGGGAATTTGGTACTCTAATGATGTGCAAAACAGCTTGGCTGTATCTTTAATAGAAATGGAGATGTAGCAAGAGGAAAAATGAAATTATGTTTCAAATGATTTTTCATTGAATGAATGTTTTTACATTGAAATCAATAGGAAGACACACATTGTGTGATATTTTCTCTCCTATACAACATAGAACTATAAATATTTGCTAGAATGTAGGGAATGAGGTACTCCAATCATTTGCAAAATATCATGGCTGTAGCTTTAATAGAAATATAGATATAGCAAACGAAAACTGGAGTTTTTACATTGAAATCAATGGGAAATCCCACTTTGTGCGATATTTTCTCTCCTATGCAACATAGAACTGTAGATTTTTTAAATAATGTAGGGAGTGAGGTACTCCAACGATGTGCAAAACGGCATGGCTCTAGTTTTAATAGATATTGAGATATAGCAAAATCATCATCATTATCATCAAACCCTCCTCCCATCAGTGGCAGGGTCGGGTCTGTGGGTTCCTAACCTCCACTCCCGCCTATCCCTTACCTGGTCCCTCGCCACTCCTCATGTCACTATGTCCCTCTGCACCTCTGGCTCCTACATCCGTTTTGGTCTTCTCCTTCCTGTGGAGGCCCTAATCACATGCATACCCATAATGGACCTAATGAGCTCTTCCTCCCCTCTCCTCATCCAATGCCCATACCACCTCAGCCGCCTCTCTCTCATATTTTCCACAATGTCCCTACCCCCAAGCTACGTCTAACTTAATCATTTTGGACTCTGTTAGCTCAGGACTCCCTGTAAAATAACTCAGCATTTACATCTCGGCCACCTGCATTCTCTTTTCATGGTTCTTCCTAACTGCCCAAAACTATGAGCAATATAGCAAAGCAGGCCTAATGACTGTTTTGTAAACTTTACCTTTTAACTTTATGGGGACCCAGCGGTCACACAGGACAAAACTTGCCTGCCTCCACTTCAGCCATCTGGCATTAATCCTATGGGTCACGTCTGAATCTATCTTCCCATTGCTCTGAAAACTGATCCTAAATAATGAAACTCTTGCAGCACTGGTTTACCCTCACTGCCACAGTGGATCTAACCTCCTTGCCCCTGGCCACTAAAATTGAAAGCTAGGTACTCTGTCTTCTTCATGTTTACTTTAGGACCCCATTTCTTCATTGCTGTCTTAATGTCCTGTAGGCCCTTTTGTGCATCCTCCTTAGACCCCTCAAGCTTCCCCACGTCATCATCAAATACCAGGTACTGAGGGGCCCATTCTCCTACTCCTGTCAGCAGCTCATCCATTACTAGAGTGAATAGATATGGGCTAAGTGCTTACTCTTGATTCACACCAACCAGGACGTTGAAGCAAGCAGTGTTTCCCTATGCTGTCCTCACCCTAGCAATAAAGCCCTCATACATATCCTGCACTATTCTGATATGGCCTTCATCAACTCCTTTCTTCTTTAAAACACATAATAGCTCCTGTCTAGGGACACTATCATATTCCTTCTCCAGGTCAATGAATACTGCATGGAGATCCTCCCTTGCTGCTCTATATTTCTCTATCATCTCTCGTAGAATAAAGATTGGTTACATGGTGGACCTACCAGGCATAAACCCAAATTGGTTTTCTTGAACCATAGTATGGTCTCTGAGGCGACATTCTATTACACGCTCCCACAGCTTCATAGAATGGCTCATTAGCTTTATGCCTCAATAGTTTCCACAGTCCTGGGCATGACCTTTGCCCTTGAACAGTGGAACTATCCAACTCTCACGCCATTCAGATGGATATCCTGTCACCATTTGCTAACTTATTGAAAACCCAAAGTGCCTAACATCAAACGGAATCCTATCTGGGCCCACTGCTTTGTGACCTTTCATTCTTCAAAGGGCTGAGACTATTTCCTCTGCCCTCAACCTGGTCACTGCCTGTGTAGTGAATGGGTTTCTGTCTGTTGTTTCTGCATGGGCAGTAGTATTTAAGAGACCATGGTAGTATTCCTCCCACCTTTTGATTACCTCAGCTGTTCAGAACAAGACTCTACCTTTAGTATCCTTGACTGTTTTAGCCCTGGGAACATCTTTACTAGTTCTATCCCTGGTCTTGGCCAGTCTAAAAACTGCATTCTCTTCTTCCCTTGTCCCCAGATTTTCATATAAGCCCTCATACTTCTGGTACTTGGCCAAGGCAATGGCCCACCTGGCATGTTTCTTTGCCTGAACATAGTCTGTCTTTGAGGCCCAATCCCCTATTTCCCACCACCTATTGAAAGCTACCTTCTTAAGTTTTATGGCAGCTTCCACCTCATCATTCCACTGCCAAGTCTGCATACCCTGATAAGTTCCTCCTACTGTAGCCTTACCTAACAGTGCCTCTCCACCACTCCTAATCTTCCTAGCAACCCTGTCCCACATGGCATTGGCTGACCGATCCCAGTCCCAGTCTGCTGGAATTCCTCTGTCTTGGTGCACAATGTCAACCACCGAATAACTGATTCTCCTTTCCAGGTATGTCTCCTAACTGTCTCCTTTATTAGTAATTCTATCATAAGCAGCTTATGGCCACTTTCCTTCTGAAAGTCCTCACTGGGTAGTGCCCAACAGTCTTGGCACCCTGTGCTGATTTCTAACCATGAAACAGTCTATTTGGGACCTTCCCTGTGGTGACTGAAACGTGATTAGGAGCTTTCCTGGCTTTTTAAATCATGTATTTGTCAATGCAAGGCCATGTGCTCTTGATGTTCCAAGGATCTTCTGCCCCTTAAGGTGGATAATACCATATCCACAACCCCCATGTGCCTCCTCATATCCCTGACCATCATTCCCAACATTTGCATTAAAGTCACTCTCAATAATTACCCCCTCATATCCCCTGACCTGTCTATTTGTGCTGCAAACTGACTTAACCACATCATCAAAATCCTTCCAAAAAGCTACTTTAATTGTGTCACCCAGGCATGCTTGTGGGGCACATGCACTTATAAGGTGGAGCCCTATACCTTGCCAAACAACAGTAACTAATATTAACTTGCCACTAACTCTCCTAACTGAAGTTATCCCCTGCTGCAAATCCCTACATAATATAATACCCAACCCATTTTGACCCTTATCACTAACTGTGTAGTTCAGCTAGTATCCCTCCCCCAGGGCCTTTGACCTATTACCCTTCCACCTAGTCTCATGGAGGAATGCAATTCTGATCTTCCTGTGCTTTAGGGTTTCCACTAATTCCCCAGTTTTCCTTGAGAGGGTCCCAATATTCTATGTCCCTAGGCTTAGTGTAGAAGGTTTGTTGTTGATGTTTGTTTTTTTAAAATCTGATGAGTTGCATTTCAGTATACTTCTGATTATTTAACTTGGTTGTTGGGCAGTTTTCTTGATGATGTATTAATAAATGTGAATACTAATTCTAAGTATGAAGGACTAGTAAGCTATGTTTAATATAACTTATTTTTGATTATAACTGATAATTAAAACTTTGAGTTTGTAATTGTTTTAAAGGGTGAAGTGAAAAAAGCATCCACCCATCTTCATAACTAAAAACCATTCTAATCTTTTTTAAACATACTGACTGCTCTTTTTTAGACTCATGTTTGAAAATGTTCGTTTGATTTTAAATTTAAAAGTTTTAGAATGTAAGAAAACCGTGAACATGTAGAATGCACAAAATGCAAATAAATGACATTACAGAAAGCAAGAGTGTACAGGGTGTACAAAAATACAAATGTACTACAATACCCCCTTGTGAGAAAACAGCTAAGGAGGGTTGAAATGATCATGCAAATTGCAAGTGCAAGAATGAGTAAGCATTGTATATTCTGGCTGACTAGGTGCAGTATTCACCGACTGTGAACTCGGTGTACAATCTGAAAGAAAAGCAGGCTTGAGCCTGTCAGTGGAAACATTGTCCTGATGACCATTCATATCCTGAGTGAAATATTTGCCATGTCTCTGGAGAATATTGAAGGGCCTGTCATAAGGCTGGGAAAGTGGATGTTTTGAATAGCCAGAACGAATGAAAACATTGGTGGATGAATCTAGATCATTATGATGAAAAATGGGTCATGTGGAAGATTGTCATGGTGGCTTATGCATTAAGGTGCACATATTATTACACAGGTTAGATAAGAAATCACATGTAGGTAGCTGATTGAACTCAGGAACAAACATATCACCAAGGAGTCATACCATATACTAACTCTGCACAATGCATCACCAGTAATATAATGGGAAGTTGAGTATTCCAATGTGATGGATCTGCTGAAGCTTTTAATGCAGCTTTAAGTTGGTGGTGAAAACGTTGAATCATGCCATTAGATGCGGGATAATATGAAGTAGTAAAAATATGTTTTGCACCAAGAATTTCACAAAGATTATTGAACAAAATAGAATCAAATTGCCGACCTCTGTCTGTAGTGATTGTTAATGGTATGCCGAAATGAGAGATCCAGTGGTAGATTAATGCATTTGAGACAGTGAAGGCTGTGCAGTCTGGTATTGGAATGGCCTCTGGCCAACGTGTAAAACGATCTATACACGTAAGGATAAACAGATTACCATCTGCTGGAGGTAGTGGTCCAATAAGGTCGATATGAAATTTATCAAATCCTAAATTGGGAGGTGCACAAATCCTGGGAGTTGATCTGGTGTGGCGGTGAACCTTACTTCTCTGGCATTGGATGCAAGCCTGAGTCCATTGCTTCACATCCTTATTTATAGATGGCCATACATAACGATCAGTAATTAGCTTTTGTGTTGTTGTAACACTGGGGTGAGAAAGGTCATGAATGATGTGAAAGATCTGTTGCCTGCAATTTAGAGGAATAACTGGTCTTGGTCATCTGGAGGAAATGTCACAATAGACACTGATATGTGATCCAGGAACGGGAACTAATTCAATTTGAAGAGACATGTGATTTTTGAGTAGATTCTGAAACTCTACATCATTGTTCTGTTCCAATTGCAGATGTTGCAGGTCAATTTGTCCCTGCAGTAAAGCAATGTGAAGTAGTGATGGTCGTGACAGTGCAACTGCAACTACATTATTCTGGCCTTCGATATATTGGATATCTGTCATGAAGGTAGAAATGTAGTCCAAATGACATGCTTCATGTGGGGAGTGCTGATGGGCACTTGTTAACATTGCATAGGTTAATGGCTTATAATCAGTAAACACTGTGAATTCACGACCTTCAAAGAAATATCGAAAATGTTTTATTGCCAAATAAATGGCTAACAATTCCCTTCCAAATGCACTGTACTTTATCTCTGCAGGTTGGAATCCTCTGGAGAGAAATTCTAAAGGATGCCACGAATCATCAATCAGTTGTTGTAGTACTGCTCCTGCAGCTGTGTCAGACGCATCAGTAAAAAAGTGATCTTGACTTCTGGATTGGTGCTAGGATGTCTAAGTAGAACTTCTATTGACAAAACTTGTTTGGCATAGGTAAAAGCATTTTCTGTGTAATTGTCCCAAACAAGAGGTGCATTTTTGCTTGCCTTGCCAGTGAGCATCTTGTAGAGGGGTTGTTAAATGGTGGAACAGTGTGGAATGACATGATGGTAGAAATTTATCAAACCCAAAAAACGGGGTGAGGGAAATTTTGAAGTGCTTCTACCTTCTGTGGTAAGGGCTCAATCCCTTCAGCTATAACGTTGTGACCAAGGAAATTGATGGTTAGCTAAATTGATGGTTAGTCCATACTGATGAAAACGTTGAAATACTTTATGCAGATGTTGTGGATGTGTTGCTTCATCTGGGCTGGCAATCAATGTATCATCAATGTATTTAAAAACAAATGGGAGATCAGCTAAAACGGCATCCATGAACCATTGAAAGGTCTGGGCTTCATTGCAGAGCCCAAATGGCATCCTCACATACTCGAAAAGTCCAAAAGGTGTTGTTACTGCCGTTTTGGCAATGTCTTCCAGTGCGACAGGTATTTGGTGATATGCCTTCACTAAGTCAATCTTTGAAAAGACACACATAAAATGCAACTGTGAAGTGAATTCTGTTATGTGGGGGATTGGGTACCTATCTGGCACAGTACGTGAATTGAAGGCCCAAAAATCTCCTTCTATTCACCACTTTTCATCCTTATTGACCAGATGCAGAGGACTTGACCAAGGGTTTGAAGAGGACCTAAGGTAACCAAGATCATGAAGGTTTTTAAATTCTTCTTTGGCAATCTTAAGCCTCACTGGGTCAAGTCTTCTGGTTTTAGCATGTACAGGTGGTCCCTCAGTAGTTATAATATGATAAACAACATTGTGAGCTATGTTGACCGAGGTTGTCTGAGGAATAGTTAGATCTCTAAATTCTTCAAGTAGTTTCTTATACAGAGAATGTACTTGGTGCAATACTGGATAATCTCTGATACAAAATTGGATGACGTACCAATGTCCCTGAGATTTCAAAATCTGTAAGTCTGTCTTGGAGCTTGTGTCGAACAACATCAACGACAAGATTATAGAGTGCTAAGAAATCTGCCCCAAGTATGGCATGGAGTATATCTGCCACTATAAACGTCCAAGAAAAGGAACGCCTTAAGCCTAAGTCTAAAACTGATTGATTGGCAGCAAACAATTTAAGGTCATGAAGCTTAAAGGAACTGGAAATTAACTTGGATTTTGGATAAACACTGAACTCTGCACCAGTGTCAACCAGAAACCTACAATGTGTGTTGTTATTGGTGATATAGAAAAGATGACCGATACTTTGGCCATCATCATCCTGCATCTTAACAGATGACTGGCCTAGTCGTTTTTTTTTCAAACAGGGTACCTGGCATTTTCTTTTGTTGCTCCCAAAAGTTTGGAGATACCAACACAATCCAGGAACTGCATCAAAACTTGAATCACGACACTTTCGAGAGTGTGATCTTGAACATGTGCATGAGAATGGACGCCTTAAAGATGGAAATGTGGAAGAAAAAGAATTAAGTTTATCTGTAAGATTCTCAATTTGTTAGGCCATGTCAGACAATTTAGAGTCGAACTGTCGAAACACAGGGTCTTCTACTGTATTCTGAACTACTGAATTGAGTAGGTGATTAGAAGGATCAATAACCTAAAAAATTTATCCGACATCTCTGCAAGCTGGTCTTTTGATGTCCCAGCATCTGCAGTAGCCAGAATCATTCTGATTTGCTTAGGGAGGTGAGAGATGTAAAGTTCTTTCAATTAGGACACATTATCAGGTGATGAAATGGAACTTCCAGCCAGTTGCTGCATGTGTCGTAGAAGTTGAGTGGGCTTTTGATCACCCAACTGCAAATTATTCAGTAACTATTGAAGCTTTTGCTGCTGGGTGGGTGAACTACATTGTGTGATGGCAGCCTTTAGCGTCTTATAAGCATTAGTGTTTGGGGGTTTAAGGATCAAATCCCGAACATAAGAAATGATTTCAGGTAGCAAAGCGTCAACTACCAGATCAAATTTCCGAGAGTCCGTTTTGATGTGATAGACCCTGAACTGATATTCGATAGTTGCAAACGAAGTTTCTGGGTCATTAGGCCAGAATTTGGGCAACTTAAAAATTTTGTACCCCTGCTGGATGGCATTGATGTTCCCTTCAACTTCATTTGTGAGTGGGGAAATGAAATCTGATGTGCCCTGACTTTCCATGCTTGCTAGCCTGAATGTTTTGTTTCCTTACTATTATTTGAACTATTAAATATCTGAATAAAATATCCTTACCTTAGGAAACTTCAGAAAATGTGTAGGAAAATAAAGAGCAATGTAACAGAACTTAATCCTTTGGGTTTCTTGAGTGCACACACACACACACACTAAAAACAAATGCACTATGAGGCTGAGAAATTAATCACAACCAAGGAAAATAATCACGTCCGGGTAACAAAAAATGTAGAAGGCTTGTTGCTGATGTTTGTTGTTTATAAACTGATAAGTTGCATTTCAGTATACTTCTGATTATTTAACTTGGTTGTCGATCAGTTTTCTTGACGATGTACTAATGAATGTGAATACTAATTCTAAGTATGAAGGACTAATAAACTATGTTTAATATAACTTATTTTTGATTATAACTGATAATTAAAACTTTGAGTTTGTAATTGTTTTAAAGAGAGAAGTGAAAAATGCATCCATCCATCTTCTTAACTAAAAACTGTTCTAATCTTTTTTAAACATTCTGACTGTTCTAATCTTTTTTAAACATACTGACTGTTCTAATCTTTTTTAAACATACTGGCATCCTACTTGTTGGGACAGTACTGACTGGGGTCACCCCAGTCAAATAGCCAGAACCTGCAGTAACAGTGGTGGGGATACCTGTGGGAGGTGCCGTCCAACGCCGCAGGAGACACTAATCAGAGATCTTAAGATTGCCAAGTGAGTGGAGGTCTCACACTCACTTGACAGATCCCGTCAGACTATGCCAGAGGGCTGTAGATCTAGAACTGCATGCCCCCTAGGCAACACAACCAATAATAATAATGATGATGATGATGATGATAATAATAATAATAATTCTATAATTACTGATAGTAATTAAACACTTAAATGATAATTAAAGAAAAAATTTTGCTGCAGGGGGTGTTGTGAGGCTGCAAACGCAGCATGCTCACTGGCAATGCATACGATGCACACTGTGAAGAAGCACGATGGGAGCAAGAGAAAATCCCATGAGGTAAGGCTTAACCACCAAACCCTGCAAAAAGTTCCCCACCTGTTTAAAAAATACAACACCCACAGCCCTACTATAAATCGGGAATGTTGGGGGTGAGACTGCCTTGAAAAAGGCGGTTTTTTTCCCTGAAGATTTTTTAATTTCCCAAATATTCCAAAAAAGTTCTACAGCCAAGAGGAAAGCAGAAGCACAAGTATGCAAGTACGCACTGTATGCATTTTGTCTAATATACATGATAGAACTGCAAATTTTTGCCAGAATGTAGTGAATGTGGTACTCCAATCATGTGTAAAATGGCATGGCGGCAGCTTTAGTAGAAATTGAGATATAGCAAAACGAAAAATGGAGTGTTTACATTGAAATCAATGGGAAAACACACTTTGTGCAATATTTTCTTTCCTATAAATAATAAAATCATAATTTATATCCAGAATGTTGGGAATGTGGTACTACAATCATGCACAAAATGTAGCAAAAAGAAAAATGGTTTTTACATTTAAATCAACAGGAAAACACACATTGCACGATATTTTCTCTTCTTTACAATATAGAATTGTAAATTTTTGCAAGAATGTAGGGAATGAGGTACTCCAATTACGTGAAAAATGACATGGCTGTAGCTTTAATAGAAAATAAGATATAATAAAAAGAAATGTGGTTTTTACATTTTAATCAATATAAAAACACACTTTGCACGATATTTTCTCTCCTATAGAACATAGAACTGTAAATTTTTGCAAGAATGTAGGGAACGAAGTACTTCAATCTGGTGAAAAACGTAATGGCCGTAGCTTTAATAGAAATTCAGATATAGCAAAGAGAGAAATGGTTTTTACATTGAAATCAATGGGAAATAACCCTTTGTGCCATATTTTCTCTGCTATACAACATAGAACTGTAAATTTTTGTGAGAATGTAGCGAATGAGGTACTCCAATCATGTGCAAAAAAGCATGGGTGCAGCTTTTTCAAACAAGATTTTTAGACTTATATTTCAACCTCCACTGTCAATGGAGCTTCTGATTCTACACTTGGGGATAGATGATGTCCTTGAGTGGGGTGTCAGAGAATTTTTTGAACATTTCAGGACTACTTTGGAGATAATACTTCAGATCTGGTCAGATATAAATTTTAGTATATCTGAAATTTCCCCAATATCTTTCAACTACTTTAACAATAGAGAACAGAGCAATTTCATGATAGTCATAAATTTTTAAGTTAGGTCATTAAATGACATTATAAGGAGCTATTGCTGACAACACCCCTGCCTAGAGTTTATTCCTCATAATGTGTTCCATACATATGCATGAAATTTTCTTGCTAGAGATGGCATACAGTACTTGAGAAATGGACTACAACAGGTTATGGATGACTACATCAAATATGTTGGATCCCACAATTTTAAATTATCAGATAAAATTAATGAAGCCCAGGACTTTGAAATGCTTTCAAAATTACTCGGGGTTTAAAATGACTTCAGTAAATGTAAGAGACTACTCCCAGCCAAGTAGGCAAGAAGTTAAATGAACAATGCAGAGAAATTGATAACATTACAAATAACTTGGGAAAAAGTGAATCACACTTAAAACCCCCTTATGCAGACATTGTAGCAAATTCTAGCTCAAATAACCAAATAGACATCCAATCAAATACAGAAAAGGAGGTGAAACCTAATACCAATGTGATAGAGAAAAATCCTAAGCCAGTTAGAAAAGAAAGTAAAAAGCCTGTCAATAGAAAGACATCATTTCAGAGGAATGGGGTTAATCATATTGATGTTAGCTTGGTTTCAAAAGAGTTCCCATAGAAGGTGTAATTTTAGACACACCTGAGGATATTCTATCTCAAGTGGAACATCCATTAACCTCAGTAGTAAGATGCAACTTGAAGTAACTACAGAAATTGTCATTCAACAATCCACTTAAGAACCCTAACCCTAACCATCCCTCCACAACATTTGAGGCCAGGGAGAACCGCCTAATAATCTCAAGGGGCTCATATGATGTGGATAAATTCAACAAATATAATTCACTAGCAAATGAAGTAGATTTCTGAATCTTCTCTCAGTGTTGTACACATCTGAAGAAGATTTCCTTATATTGGACACACTTCGAATTTTTGAAGAGATGCCAGGCAGACAAAACTATCCCCCATGGGCTTTCAATTAGCATCATCACTCCCTTTGGGACAACCAACAATAGTATAGTTTAGATTTCCACAGATATCAGCAATGCAGTCTCCCTCAAATATCTCCAGTTAGCCATAAAAACTGCATCAGTGAGCCTAGATGAAGAAATCCAACTCTTCCATAGTATCATTCACAACAAAGGAAACAATATCCCTAAAGAAGACCTTATCAAATTTTCTGTGGAAAAATGCCTTCAAGCCATGTCAGTCAAACTCCACAAAATTCCAGGTAACCAAAATCTAGATCATGCTTTTCAATCTTTCACCTAGGGTATAGTTAATCCCCCAACAGAGTTGACTTTCAAAGATGTAGACAATAGGCCTAAAATGATAGTTATCCTTTCCAGTATCAAACTTAAAAATTTCCAACAAGATGTGCTAGGAAGGGGGCTAACATTTTGTCAAACTAACACTATGGTAAATAAATTTGAGGTATTCTCAGATCTAGATGAATTAATGAGGAGGATTAAGCTCAAGTACGTTTTATGGAGCACCACCCCAAATTTAGTCAGGAAAATACGTTAAAACCACCATCAAGTTGGACACCAAACATACAATCTGAGGCAGTTAACATATACCATGAAGCCATATTTAGGGCTTCCCAAAAAGCAATTAAAGACTGGGATGGGAAAAAACCCAAAAATATGTAAAATTCAAAATACAAGGCCCTCCAAGAAATCACAAATATTCCAGATATCATTATGAAAATGGCAGACAAGGGTGGGGCTCTAGTCTATCAAAACCTTGTCGACTGTAGAAGGGAAATCAACAGGCAGCTGTCAGATAGAACCTTCTATGAGAAACTCAATAAAAACCCACTCATGAAGATACAGGCTAAAATAACCAAAACTATAAAAGGCTTCTATGATAATGAAAAAATTACAAAAGAGATGATGAATTTCATGTTAGAAAAGAATCCCACACCTGGCCGATTTCACACCCTGCCAAAAATTCATAAGCCTGGAAATCCAGGTCGACCTATAGTATCCTCCAATATCTCAGTTACTGAGAATATCTCAGCATTTGTTGATCATTTCCTAAAACCACTCCCCCAAATCCCTACCATCATTCCTACAAGATACCACTTACTTTGTTACAAAATTGGAAACTCTCCAGACTAGAACAAACGTCCCAGATGAAATAATCTTATGCACACTTAATTTTTCATAACTATATACAAATATCCCCCATGTGGAAGGAAATCGGTCTGGTGAAGACTCCATAAATGCAGTAAATCAAACATTTCCAGACGTTCATATGCTCTGCTCTCTGATTGATATATTTCTGGCTAATAATGCATTTGAATGCAATAGGGAATTTTACTTACAAGAGCAAGGGGCAGCGATGGGAACCAAAATGGCCCCATCATATGCTAACATATTTATGGTTTACATAGAAAAGATAATATTAGAAAGGGAACCAAAATCTACCTTAATGTGGGTAAGATACCTTGCCAATATATTTATCATTTGACCACACTCGATGAAGGAATTGATAGAATTCATTGACTTTACAAACTCAATCAACAGTTCAATTCAATTTACTGCTACAATTTCCACCACTTCAATCGATTTTCTTGATGTAACAGTTTCTTTTAAAGGTGGACATTTCATGACAAGCCTATTCTAAAAACAAACTGACACTCAACAACATCTCAACTACAATAGTTTCCACACAAGGGGCTACAAAAATGTAATCCCCATGGGCCAGGTTAAAGGACTCGGAAAGATATACTCAGACGATAGGGACTATAACGTTAAATGTTGACAACTTTTAGGGGACTTGGAAAACTGTGGATACCCAAGAACATTGCTGAGACAGGTTGAGGGACAGTCTCTTACCCTACAATGAACGTTGACGTATAACAAGCAGACAAAAGAAACTGACAGACTTACATTAAGTGCAGCCTTCAACGACCTGGCAAGAAAGTTTGCTGCAATAATCCATAATAATCATAACATACTCATTTCAGATTCCAAATTCCAAATCTTATTTCAAACGCTATTTGGTGTAACATACAAAAAAAATAGGAACCTCTGAGATATTTTATTCAAAGCCAAAGTCACAAAGACTATAAATGAGGGCTGCAAAAAAATGCAACAAACATAAATGTCAAATAAACCCTCTTGTGTTGGAAACATCTGTGATCACCAGGCAGAAAAACATAAAATGGAGGATACACCAGACAATTGACTGTAACACTGCCAATGCAACAAAGATTATATAGGAGAAACAGGACAAAAAGTAAAAGTCAGAATCAGGGTACATATGTACAATATCAGGAAGAAGACAGACACTCCAATAGGACTACATTACAATGAAATGGTCCATAACTTGACAGACTTTCAAGTTACAAATCTTATGACAGGCTTTACGACAGAGATTGAAAATAAAACGAAAAGAATCCCAAATCACTAAGGGATTTAATAGCTTGTCACCAAATGGCATTAACATTGACAAAGGGATAATGCCAATCATCTTTGAACTATCATAAAGTGAATAGTTTAATATTTAATGAATTTAAATTTAAAAAAAATACCAAAAATTGTTAACTGTTTTTTAGCAAAATGCTTGAAAGACATTAAAAAGAAATATTAACTAAATATAAATATTAAAATTTAACTATTTTTAATATCTATTGTTCTAACCTACTAATTATTTTCTCATCACACAGACAATTTCACCCCAGAGTTATTTTATTTCAGGAAACAATGCCAAACCATTTCCAGAGACAATAGCTTAACTGCTGTAAGTTAAAGAACAGCACTTTATCAAAGTAAAACTAACCTTGAAGAAGCAAGATCCTCTTCTGAAACGTCAGTTCCTTACCACCCAAAGAGATAAGTATTTGTTTTTGATTTTGAAGTTAATTTTAATTTTGATACTATAATTTTGAATTTGTTTTTAACTTTCTTTTCTTATCTTTACCAACTTTTTTTCTGTCATTGCTTTCAGTGCTCCAAACCACAGGAAGAGTGGCAAGTCAGCAGTAGCTACCAAGAAGGAAACCTTTGACCAGAAGG
Source organism: Trigoniulus corallinus (assembly GCA_013389805.1). NCBI lineage: Eukaryota > Metazoa > Arthropoda > Diplopoda > Spirobolida > Trigoniulidae > Trigoniulus > Trigoniulus corallinus. The sequence continues at coordinate 9,349,331 of JAAFCE010009127.1, forward strand.
CCACACAGGATAAACGTTGGACCACAACTCAGGATACCGAAGTTAATGGAATTTTTATGTTCTGCAGTCCATGGTTGATATAAAGCAGTTGAGATATATCAAATACAAAAATGGAGTTTTTACATTGAAATCAATGAGTAAACGCAATTTGTGAAATATTATCTCTCCTATAAAACATAAAACGGTAAATTTTTGTGAGAATATAGGGAATTAAATACTCTAATCATGTGCAAAACGGCATGGCTGTAGCTTTAAAAGAAATTGAGATATAGCAATACAAAAAATGGACTTTTTACATTAAAATAAATAACAAACCCGCTTTGTGCGAATTTTTCTCTCCTTTATGTCATTAAACTGTAAATTTTTGCAAGAATATAGGGAATGTGGAACTCCAATCATGTACAAATCGGCATTGCTATAGCTCTAATAGATATTGATATATAGAAAAAAGAGAAATGGCGTTTTTTTATTGAAATCAATGAGAAAACACACTTTGCGTGATATTTTCTTACATTTACATAATAGATTTATACCTTTTATCCAGAGTGTTTGGAATGTGGTACTCCAAAAATGTGAAAAGCAGCATTGCTGTAGCTTTAATAGAAATTGAGATATAACGAAAAGAAAAGAGTTTTTAAATTGAAATCATTGGAAAAACACACTTCCTGCGATATTTTCTCTCCCATACAACGTAGAATTGTACATTTTTGTGAGAATGTAAGGAATGAGGTATTCCAACCATGTGCAACACTGCATGGCTGTAGAATTAACAGAAATTGAGATATAGAAAACAGAAAAATAGGAACATTTTCTGTCCTATAAAACATACATCTGTAAATTTTTGCAAGAACATAGGGAATTATGCACTTAAATCATGTGCAAATCGGCATTCCTGTAGCTTAAACAGAAATTAAGATAAAGCAAAAAGTAAAATTGAGTTTTTACATTTAAATATTAAGAAACAACTCTTTGTGCGATATTTTCTCTCCTATACATAATAGAATCATAACTTTTATCCAAATATGTGGGAACGTAGTACTCCAGTCATGTGCAAAACGGCATTGCTGTAGCTTGAATAGAAATTGAGATATATGAAAAAGAAAAAATGAATTTGTTACAATGAAATCAAATGGAAAACACACTTTGTTCGATATTTTCTCTCCAATACAAGATAGAACAGTAAATTTTTTGAGAATGTAGGGAATGAGGTACTCCAATCATGTGGAAAATGGCATTGCTGTTGCTTTAAAAAAAAATTCAGACAAAGCAAAACGAAAATTGTAGTTTTTACATTGAAATCAATAGGAAAACACTATGTTCCTTATTTTCTCTCTGATAAAACCTAGAACTGTAGATTATCTCAAGAATGAAGGGAATGAGTTACTTCACTCACGTGTAAAACTGCATGGCTGTAGTTTTAATAGAAATTGAGATAAAGCAAGAAGAAAAATGGAGTTTTTACATTTAAATCAATAAGAAAACGCACCTTGTGCGATATTTTCTTTCCTATACATATAGAATCATAACTTTTATCCAGATTGTTGTGAATGTGGTATGCCAATGGCATGGCATGGCTGTAAATATGGAATATGGAGTTCTTATTTTGAAATCAATGAGAAAACACACTTTGTAATATGTTTTCTCTCCTATTCAACATTAAACTGTAAATTTTTGTGAGGATGTAGGGAATAATGTACCCTAATCATATGCAAATAGACATGGCTGCAGCATTAATAGAAATTAAAATATAGCAAATATAAAAATGGGGATTTTACATTGAAATCAATGGGAAAATAACTTTGTGCAATATTTTCTTCAAATAAATAATATAATCTTAACTTTTATTTAGAATGTTGGAAATGTGGTACTCCAATCATGTGCAAAACAGCATGAATGTAGCTTTAATAGAAATTGAGATATAAGAAAAAAAAATCATGGAGTTTTTACATTAAAATCAAGTTAAAATACACTTTGTGCGATATTTTCTCTCCAATACATAATAGAATGGTAACTTTTATCCTGAAAGTTTGGCTATAGCTTTATAATAGAAATTGAGATACAGCAAAATGAACAATGGAGTTTTTACATTGAAATCAAAGGGAAAACACACGTTGTGCGATATTTTCTCACCTATACAACATAAATCTGTAAATTTTTGTGAAAATGTAGGGAATGAGGAATTTTAATCATGTGGAAAATTTCATGGCTGTAGCTTTCATGGAAATTCGGATATAGCATAAAGAAAAATGAAGCTTTAACAATGAAATCAATAGGAAAAAAACTTTGTGCAATGTTTTCTCTTCTATACAAGATAGAACTGTAAAAGTTTGTGAGAATGCAGGGACTGAGGTACTCCAATTGGGTGAAAAACAGCATAGCTGTATCTTTACTAGAAATTGAGATATAGCAAAAAGAAAAATTGACTTTTAACATTAAAATCAATAGGAAAACACACTTTGTGCTTTTTGTCTTTTCTATATAGCCTAGAACTGTAAATTTTTGCAAGAATGTGGGGAATGAGGTACTCCACTCATGTGCAAAACACCTTGGCTTTAGCTTTAATAGAAATTAAGATATATGAAAAAGCAGAATGGATTTTTTACATTGAAATGAAAGGAAAAACACAATTTGTTCGATATTTTCTCTCCTATACAACATAAAACTGTAAATTTTTGCTAGAATGTAGGGAATGGGGTACTTCATACTTTTTCGAGACGGCATGGCTATAGCTTTAATAAAAATTAACATACAGAAAATAGAAAAATCAATAAGATAACAGACTTTGTGCAAAAGTTTTATTCCTGTAAAACATAGAACTGTAAATTTTGCAAGTATGTAGGGAATGAGGTACTCGAAACTGGTGCAAATTAGCATTGCTGTAGCTTTAATAGAAATTGAGATATAGCAAAAGGAAATATGGTATTTACGTTAAAATAAATGGAAAAGAAAACTTTGTGCAATAAATTCTCTCCTATGCAACATAGAACTGTAAATTTTTGTGAGAATGTGGGGAATGAAGTACTACAATGGCATGACGGTAGCTTTAATAGAAATATAGATATAGAAAAAAGAAAAATGGAGTTTTAACATTGAAATCAATGGCAATGTACACTTTGTGCAATACTTTTTATTCATATGAATAATAGAATCACAACTTTTATCCAGAACGTAGGGAATGTGGTACTCCAATCATTTGCAAAACGGCATGGC
>JAAFCE010009127.1:9352550-9372387 GCA_013389805.1 Trigoniulus corallinus
ACACTGTAATCAATATGAAAGCACACGTTGTGCAATAATTACTTTCAATACATAATAAAGCCACAAATTTTTGCGAGAATGTAGGGAATGAGGTACTTCAATTATTTGGAAGCGGCATGGCTGTAGCTTTAATCAAAACTAAGATAAAGCAAAAAGAAAAATTGCTTTTTTCCCTTGAAATCAATAAGAAAACACTTTAGGCGATATTTTCTATCCTTTACATAATAGAAACACAAATTGTTGAAATAATTGTAGGGAATCTGGTACTCCAATCGCGTGCTACATAGCCTGGCTCCACCTTTAAAAGAAATTGAGATACAGCAAAATGATAAATGTAGTTTTGCCATTGAAATCAATTGGGAAATCGCCCTTTGTGCATTTTGTCTCCTATACAAGATAGAAATGAAAATATTGGCCAGAATGTTATAAGTGAGGTACCCAAATCATGTGCAAAATGGCATGGCTGTAGCTTTAATAGAAATTAAGATACAGCAAAAAGCAAAATAGAGTTTTTCCATTAAAATCAATGGGAAAACACACTTTGTGTGACATTTTCTCTCATTTACAGTGTAGTACTGTAAATTTTTGCAAGAACGTAGGGAATGAGGTACTCCAATCATGCGCAAAACTTCATGGCTGTAGCTTTAATAGAAATGAAGATATAGCTGAAAGAATTTCGAAATTTTTCCATGGAAATCAAGGGGAAACACACTTTATGCAAAATTTTCATTCCTTTACATAATAGAACAACAAATTTAGGAAATAATTGAAGGGAATGTGGTACCTTAAAAAGAAATTGAGATACAACAAAATAAAAAATATAGCTTTTAATTTAAAATCAATAGAAAAACACACTTTGTGTGGTATTTTCCTGTTAATTTTCCTGTTAATTTTTGAGAGATAATAGTGAGTGAGGTACTCAAATCATGTGCAAAACGGCGTGGCTTTTGCTTTAATAGAAATTGAGATATTGCAAAAAGAAAAGTGGAGTTTATACATTTAAATCAATAGCAAAACACACTTTAAGTGATATTTTCTCTCCTTTACAACATAGAACTGTAAATTTTTTTGAGAACTGTAAATTGATTTACTCCAATCATGTGCAACACGGCATGGCTGTAGTGCTAATAGAAATTGAAATATAGCTTAGAGAAAAATAGAGGTTTTACATAGAGATCAATGGGAAAACAGTATTTGTTCAATATTTTCTTTTTTATACATAATAGAACCACAAATATTGGACAGAATGTAGGGAATGTGATACTCCAATAATGTCCAAAATGGCATGCCTGTAGCTCTAATAGAAATTGAGATATAGCAAAAAGAAAAATAAAGTTTTAAATTAAAATCAATGGAAAAATGCACTTTGTGTGATTTATTCAAATTTTGGAGGACATGTAGGGAATAAAGAACTCCAATCATGTGCAAAACGGCATGGCTGTAGCTTTAATAGAAATTGAGATATACCAAAAACAAAAATAGAGTTTTTACATTGAAATCAATGGAAAAAAAATTGTGTGATACTTTCTCTCCTAAACAATATAGGACTACAATTTTTTTTAAAAATGTTGTTAATGAGGTTCTTAAATCATGTACAAAACGGCATTGCTGCAGATTTAATACAATTTGAGATATAGCAAAAAGTAAAATGAAGTTTTTACATTAAAATCAATAAGAAAACACACCTTTGTGATCTTTTCTCCCCTATACCACATGGAACAGTAAATTTTTAGGAGAATGTAGGGAATATGGCACTCAAATCATGTGGAAAACGCCATGGCTGCAGCTTTAATGATAATTGAGATATAGCAAAAAGGAAAATGTATTCAGAGTATGGAGATTTAGCAAGAAGAGTAATGGAGATTTCACTTTGAAATCGACGAAATCAATTTGCTACACACAATAGAATCCAGAATGTTTGGAATGTGGTACTCCAATCATGTGCAAAACGGCATGGCTGTAGCTTTAATGGAAATGGAGATATAGCAAAAAAAATAGAGTTTGTACATTGAAATCAATGGGAAAACACACTTTGTGGTATATTATCTATCCTATACATATTAGAATCATTATAGAATTTTACATTGAAATCAGTTAGGAAACACACTTTGTGTGATATTTTCTTTCGTATACATACTGGCCCATATGAATAAAGGAAAGTAAATGCTTTTACTATTAGTTTTGCACATTTGATATGAATAAAGAAGTATGTTTTTGCTTCTTCTTAAAGTAAAAAGTAAAAGTAAATACTTGTCCATAAGTTAATACTTCATTTTTCTAGTAAATACTTAAAATTGTATGAAAAAAGCAAGTATTCACTGATTAAATTCAGTAAATACTTCAAGGTGAACAAGCTGGTGAGTGAGAAACTTGAAACGGCAAGTAACCAATATAGAAGTGAAGAAAAAGGATGTGTGCACTATTCAAATGCATGTATTTCTGAAGCTATCATATTTCTTGATGCATGACGGCCCATAGATGGTCTTACCCATTACCCTACTGAAATCTTTCGATCATAGGCAGCCAACCTTTTGTGTAAATAGTCTTTCCAGTCATTAGCAACCCAAATCCCATTGTCCTGAACATTCATATATGCCTGTTTCATGCATTTGGTGTCCCTCACAACATTAATCTCTTAGGAATTATTCTCCTGCCTGTGGCAGGATCGGGTAAGTGGGTTCTAGCCAGAGGCAGATCCAGGATGAGCAATGCAGCAATTGTTTCCCCTCCATGCCTCGATGGGGCACATATTTCATCTGATGCATTATTCAATTTTCCATCTTATGATGCATTTTCCTATTGCAATCCCCATTTCTATACTGCCAGTCCAACAGTTACTGTCCAATCCAGTGTGCTAAACCAGTGGTTCTCAGGGAAAACTTAACTGTGACATTTTACTTCACAGAACAGTTACAATTCAACATAAACTTTAAAGCAGTTTGTAACCCTTCTACACTTGGTACTTACTGCCACTTTCATCATCATCATCAACACACCCTTATCCCGCCCGAGGTGGGGTCTGGCCTGCAGGTTCCAATCCTCCACTCCCGCCTATCCACAACCAGGTTCCCCTCCACCCCACATACCTCCATGTCCCTTTGCACCACCAGCTCCAACGTCCGTTTTGGTCTTCCTCTACTCCTGGTGCCCCCAATTCCCTTCAGTCCCATAATGAGCCTAGTAAGTTCCTCCTCTCTCCTCCTCATCACATGCCCATACCACCTCAACCTATTCTCACTCATCTTTTTGGCGATGTCTCCCACCCCCAAACTACCTTATTTCTACCACTTTATGTAACTATAAAACGAACAACTTTGTCATTTGCATTTGCTTTTTGGAATCCTATCCAAAAAAGATTTTAAATTGAATCGATTTTCTCCAACACTTTTATTTGTGCATTTCATTTTTTTTTTGCAGAACACAAAGTGGTTTAAAGAAACACACTTTGAGAACCACTATGCTAAACCACTGAGATAGGACACATACCAAGAAATTCTGAATATTTAAAAATATTTGGTGCACACATTTTGAAATTTTCCCCTATGTTCCAGCCTTGGTTCTAGCTCTCCACCCCTGCCTAGCTCCAAACTAGTCCCAAGTTTGTTTTGATTCTCCTCTACTTGATGAAAATGCGTTGCTTTTCCTCTCCACCCGCCATTTTTAAAGCTTTTACTTAGAGTGTATTAGTTTTTACTGCAAAGTAAAAGTAAAAGGATATTCATACCAGTTTAAGCCTATACTTTTACTTGTACTTATTACTTCAAGTAAATGCTTAAACATATACTTAATACTTTGTAAGACTTTACTTTTTTTATTCATATTACCCAATAAAATGATAACTTTTTCTTAGAATGTAGGGAATGAGGTAATCCAATCATGTACAAAACGGCATGGCTGTAGCTCTAATAAAAATTGAGATAAAGCAAAAAGAGGAACGGAGTTTTTACATTGAAATCGTTGGGAAAACACACTTTGTGCAATATTTTCTCTCCTATACATAATGTAATCATAACTTTTATCCAGAATGTTGTTAATGTGGTACTCCAATAATGTGAAAAATGGCATGGCTATTTCTCAATAATAGAAACTTAGATATAGCAAAAGGAACAATGGAGATTTTACATTAAAATCAATAGGAAAACACAGTTTGTGAGATATTTTCTCTCCTATGCAACATGAAACTGTAAATTTTTGTAAGAATGTAGGGAAAAAGGAACTTCAATCATGTGCAAAACGGCATGGCTGTAGCTTCAATTGAAATTGAGATATAGCAAAAAGAATAGTGGAGATTTTGCATTTAAATCATTGGAAAAAGACATATTGTGCGATATTTTCTTTTCTGTACATAAAAGAATCATAACTTTTATCCAGAATGTTAGGAATGTGGTACTCCAATCATGTAAAAAACGGCATGGCTGTAGCTTTAATAGAAATTAAGATATAGCAAAAAGAAAAATGAAGTTTTTACATTGAAATCAATAGGAAAACACAACTTGTGTGGAAGAATGTAGGGAATGAGGAACACCTACCATGTGCAAAACGGCATGGCTGTAGCTGTAAAAGAAATTGCGATATAGTAAAAAAAAATGAAGTTTTAACATTGAAATCAATGGAAAAAACAAGTTGTGCAAAATATTCTCTCCTATACAACATAGAACTGTAAATTTTTATGAGAATGTAAGGATTGAGGAACCCCAACCATGTGCAAAACGGCATGGCTGTTGCTGTAAAAGAATTTTAGATATAGTAAAAAGAAAAATGGAGTTATTACATTAAAGTCAATTGGAAAACACTCTTTGTGCAATATTTTCTCTTCTATACAATATAGAAATGTAAATTTTTGCGAGAATGTAGGGAATGAGTTACTCTAATTATTTGCAAAATGGCATGACTGTAGCTTTATTAAAAATTTAGACACAGCAAAATGAAAAAAAGAGTTTTTTTATTAAAATCAATAGGAAAATTCACTTTGTGCGATATTTTCTATCTTATACAACATTGACTGGTAATTTTTGTGAGAATGTGGGGTATGTGGTACTCCAATTATGTGCAAAACGACATGGCTGAAGCTTAAGTAGAAATCGCGACATAGCAAAAAGAAAAATCGGGATTTTACATTGAAATTAGTGGGAAAAAGTACTGTGCAATATTTTTTTCCTATACATAATAGAATCATAACTTATACCTAGAATGTTGGGAAGGTGGTACTCCAAACATGCACCAAACGGCATGGCTGTAGCTTTAATGGAAATTGAGATATAGCAAAAAAATGGAGTTTTTACATTGAAATCAATAATAAAACAGACTTTGTGTGACATTATTTCTCTTAAACAACATAGAACTGTAAATTTCTGCAAGAATGTAAGGAATGTGGTACTCGCATCTGGTTGAAAACGTCATGGCTGTAGCTTAAATAAAAATTCTGATATAGCAAATAGAAGAATGGTTTTTACATTGAAATTAAGAGGGAAACACACTTTGTGCCTAATTTTCTCTTCTATACAGTATAGAAATTTTAAATTGTGTGAGCATGAAGGGAATTGGTTATTACAATCATGTGCAAAAGAAAAATTGAGTTTCTACATTAAAATTAATGTCAAAATGCACTTTGTGTGATATTATTTATTCCTATACATAATATAATCATAACTTTTATCCAGAATGTTAGTAATGTGGTACTCTAATCATGTGCAAAACTGCGTGGCTGTAGCTTTAACAAAAATTGAGATATAGAGAAGTGGAATATTTACATTAAAATCAATGAGAAAACACACTGTTTGCGATATTTTCTCTCCTATAAAACATAGAACTCTAAATTTTTGTGAGAATGTAGGGAATGAGGTACTACAATTATGTGCAAAACGGGATGGCTGTAGCTTTAATAGAAATTGAGATATAGCAAAAAGAAATATGAAGCTTTATCATTGAAATCATTGGAAAAACACACTTTGTGCTGCATTATCTTTCTAATCATAATAGAAACACAAATTTTGGCGAGAATGTAAGGAATGTGGTACTCAAATCATGTGCAAAACAGCATGGCTGTAGCTTTTAAAGAAATTAAGATATAGCAAAAAGAAAAGGAGGTTTTTAAATTGAAATCAATGGGAAAACACACTTTGTGTGTTATTTTGTCTCCAATTTATCATGGAAAAGTAGGTTTTTTTCAATAATGTAGGAGATGAGGTACTCCAATCATTCTCAAAACGGCATGGCTGAACTTTTAATGGAATTAAAGATATTGCAAAAAGAAATATAAAAGTTTTACAATTGAAATCAATTGGAAAACAAACTTTGTGTGATATTTTCTTTTTTATATACTATAGAAACACAAATTTTGGACCGAAACCGATGAATGTAGTTCTCCAATCATGTGCAAAACGGTATGATTGTAGATTTATTAGAAATTGATATAAAGCATACAGATAAATAAATTTTCCGTTGAAATCATTAAAAAATCGCACTTTGTGCATTTTGTCCCTTATATATGATAGAACTGCAAATATCGGCCAGAATGAAGAGAATGTGGTACTCCAATTATGTGCAAAATGGCATGGCTACAGCTTTAAAAGAACTTGAGATATAGCAAAAAGACAAATGGAGTTTTTACATTGAAATCAATGGAAAATCACCCTTTGTGCAATATTTTCTCTCCTATACAACATAGAAGTCTAAATTTTTTCAAGAATGTAGAGAAGGAGGTACTTCAATCATGTGAAAAACAGCATGGCTGCAGCTCTAACAGAAATAGAGATACAGTAAAAAGGAAAAAAAAAATTTTTGACATTGAAATCAATGGGAAATCACACTCTGTGTGATATTTTCTCTCATACAGAACGTCAAACTGTACATTTTTGTGAGAATGTAGAGAATGATGTACTTCAATCATGTGCAAAACTGCACAGCTGTAGCCTTAATAGAAATTGAGATACAGAAAACTGAAAACTCTAGTTTTTACATTGAAATAACCAGGAAAACACACTTTGTTCAATATTTCTTCTTTTATACAAGATACATCTGTAAATTTTTGCAAGAATGTAGGAAATTACGCACCCCAATTATTTGCAAAACGGGTTGGCTGTAGCTTTAACAGAAATTGAGATACAGCAAAAAGAAAAATTTAGTTTTAACATTGAAATCAATGGAAAAACTCAGTTTGAGCGATATGTTCTCTCCTATACAACATAGAACTGTAAATTTTTTTGAAATGTAAAGAATGAGGTACTCCTATAATGTGGAAAACGTCATAGGTGTAACTTCAATCGAAATTGAAATGTAGGAAAAAGAAAAATAGAGTTTTAACATTGAAATCGATGGAAAATAACAGTTTGTGCGATATGTTCTCTCCGGTACACCATAGAAATGTAAATTATTGCTAGAATGTAGGGAATAGGGTACTCCAATCATGTTAAAAACGGCATGGCTGTAGCTTCTGTAGGGATGAAGATATACCATTAAGAAAAATGGGGTTCTTACAATGAAATCAATGGGAAAACGCACTTTGTGTGATATTTTCTCTCCTATACAACACAAGAACTTTAAATTTTTGCTAGAATGTAGGGAATGGGGTAAACAAATCATGTTCAAAACGTCATGGCTGTAGCTTTACAAGAAATTAAGGTATATCAAAAACAAAAATGGAGTTTTTGTGTTGAAATCAATGGGTAAACACACTTTTTGTGATATTTTCTCTCCTATACAAGATGGAACAGTAAATTTTTTCTAGAATGTAGGGAATGAAGTACCACAATCATGTGCAAGACGGCATGGCAGTAACTTAAACAGAAATTTAGATATAGCAAAAACAAAAATGGTTATTACATTCAAATAAATAGGAAATCACACTTTGGGCAGTAATTTCTCTGCTATGTGGCATAGAACTATAAATTTTGGTGAGAATGTAGAGAATGAGATATTCCAATCATGAACAAATTGGCATGGCAGTATCTTTAATAGAAATTTAGATATAGCAAAAAGAAAATGGAGTTTTTACATAGAAAACAATGGCAATGTACACTTTGTGCAATATTTTTATTCCTATACATATTAGAATCATATCTTTTATCCAGAATGTTGGGAATATGTTACTCCGACCATGATCAAAACGCCATTGCTTTATCTCTAATAGAAATTGAGATACATGAAAATGAACTTAGAATGCAATTATTACTACTTTTTTGAGGGACTATGTGGAGTCAAACAAGGCAGTGGTCCAGGAGCTCACTAAATTACGACAGGATATCTCTGATTTGAGACTGGTCATTTTGGCCCCGTCTTGCTCACAGAAATCATTTAGGACCTTTGCAGAGGTTGCCTCAAATAGACCAATGGGTGGTTTACCATAACAGGATTCTAGCTCAGAATTCTCTTCTAAATCAGCTACCAGCATTGATAAATCTAATTAAAAGGGTACTCCCTTTCAAAATGTCTCCATGAATATCCCCCTTCAACCCAACTACTTTCTTGTCCAGTAGTGAATGGCAAAGGTACCTTTATGTTCTTTAGTGCATTGCCTAAGTCTTATTACTCTAGAATTTTTATTTCCCACCTTAGACCAGAGGTGGCCTGTCAATTCCTTTATGACCATCTTTATGAACATAGAAAAGGGCAACTTGGGGAAATTATACAATTGAAAAATAAATTTACTTCTTACTCTTCATTTATAATAGGTTATTCTGGTAGCAATCCAGAATCTCTTGTTTCAGCCGATCAATGGCCTAATAACACTCTAATCAAACATTTTTTGGGGAAAGTCTACAATAATATGATACAGCATAAACTCCTTGCTGACCATATAACTGAAATGACATTTTCTGCTGCAGCTGTATTTAGTAATAGGGGGAGAGAGGCTAACATCAGATTAAAATCAATCTAATGGCCTCTGTCCTAGATCTAAATATTTATTATCAGAATGTTCATTGTTTGAGAGCTAAAGGTATGCCATTCTTAGCAAACGTTTGCTTGATAACTATGATGTTATACTATTGACAAAGACCTGGCTTTCTGCTGAGCTAAGTTCTGATGACTACTTTCCCCCTTCTTACCATGTATTTCGTATAGATAAAGTTTCCTCTTACTTTGGTTGGGGTATACTGATTACTTTTAACAGGAATACAGTAGTGGAATGGCCATTTTATTACCTCCTTATGCAGGGCAGATTATTTGTTGGCTATCTCTCTCCTTTGCCCAGATCAACGTGTGCTTACTCTTCTGGCTAGTAATTTTTCCCCTACACTTCCTTCTACTGCATTTACTGAACTGATTGATTTCCTAGCAGCTAAGCTGGTCGACTGCTCATTGGCATTACTGCTTGGTGACTTTAATGCCCCACATGTACACTGGTTAGCTCATACACCAGTATACTCGGGCCATACTCATAGATCAAAAGCTACTTTATTAATTGCTTTGGCTACTTTCATTAAATTGCAACAGTATAATTCTGTCTTAAATTCTAAAAGTCGGTTGCTTGTCCTGTGTTTTTCTAACTTACCATGTCAGGTTAAGGATGCTCTTCTGCTCTCCAAACTTGATCCCTACCATCCTGCTTTGCTAATACATTTACAGCTGGATATTGGTAGGCTGCAATATCCTTTCAAAGGTGCACAACGTGTTGATTTCAGCTGGTCACAGGGTAAATACCTGCACTTTTATCACTTGCTTCATGATGTCCACTGGCATGATTTGCTGCAAAGTGTTAGCCCCGAACATGCAGTTGATCAATAATTTCAGACAATAATTTCAGACTGTATCCCCACTAGATACCCTTGTTAGAGGTTTCCTAACTACCCAGTCTGGTTTAGTATGGAATTGATCAGACTTCTCAAGCATAAGAGGAGATTATTTACCATTAACAAATGCCACCCTACACAATCGTCCCAGCAGAGGTTTGCCTTGGCTAGAACTAAAGTTAAACAGTTGCTCTTATGTGATCGACACAAGTTCCTGTCCAATTTACTGCCCAAGCAAAATTCGCCTAGGGCATTTTGGTGACAATATAGGCGCCTTACCAGTGCTGACCTTGGGACCTTGACTCTGACCATTAATTATCATTCAGTCTCCAACCCATTGGATGTTGCTGACAAGTTCTGTGATTATTTTTCTAGTACTTCATGTGGTGCAGCTCCTTCATCACCAATGATTGAATATCCTTTTACATTACCCACTGTCAGTAGTGATGCATTAGCAATAGATGCTGTAACACATGATGTGGTCCTAAAGGCTCTGGATAAGTTGAAGCCTACATTTGTTCTTAGGCCAGATAAGATTCCACTGGTTATCCTTAAAGCATTCCGTGAATTGCTAGCTCCACTGCTGGCCGACCTGTTTACTTTTTGTCTATGTCATCGTTTTGTTCATAGGGCATGCAGATTTTTTATGTCAATCCTGTCTTCAAAAATGGCTCTCGCCATGATATTGCCAATTATCGGCCAATTTCTATTATTTCTCCAATTGCTAAAACTCTGGAGTACATTTTCCATTCTAGACTTTCCAAGTAGAGTGCACAATTTCTCCATCCAGCCCAAAATGGCTTTTGTTTTTGGAAATCAACAGAAACTAATTTTTTGGTGCAGGTCGATATCACAACTAAGGTCTTTCTTAGAAGAGAACAGGTTGATGTTATCTAATGTGACCTCTTAAGGCTTTTGATCACGTCTCAATTCCTCTGCTCTTGTCAAAGTTGTCTCACAATGGTCTATCAGGTTTTATTTGTGTCATCTTACAAATTTACCTATCCACTAGTTTGTTTGTTTTGGTTGTAGGGCCCAACAACTACAATGGTCATTAGGACCCAGAGAGACAATCATTATGGTCTGGGTGAAAACGGCCTTTCCACCATTATGGCAATAAATAAGGGCAAAAGCCAACTAAAACTAACACATAAAAGGCAACAACCTAATAAATATCAAGAAATAATTATAGGCAAAAGCCAAAAACAGGAATAAAAGACAAATCCACAAAAACGAGAACAGATATAACAATGAAAGTGGCAAAAGCCAAAACAGACATAACAATAAAATTGGCAAAAGCCAAAACAGACATAACAATAAAAGTGGCAAAAGCTAAAACAGACATAACAATAAAAGTGGCAAAAGCTTAAACAGTCATAACAATAAACACGATGAAAGCTAAAAATGGACACAGAAAAAACAGGCAAAAGCCAAAATAATTCAAGAATAAATTCAAAGATGTTTAAAAGCAAACCATGTGTAATTCAAATTTTGTGAAGGAGGCCAGCCTCTTTCACAAATACAAGTGAGCTTTTAACCCCCTGGGGGTTATCCCCAAGTGAGGGAGAGAGCTCCCGACTGACTCCCAGTCGCCATCTCAGTTCATCATATCTCTCACAGTGACTAAAGATATGTGCCACTGTGAATGGCTCCCAACAGAAGTCACACAAGGGCTGCCATAAACTAGGTAGGTGAGTATTTCATTAGACAATAGGCCTGCATCAGGGCAGTGTACTTAGCCCTTTGCTGCTCATTATCAATATGAAGGACATATTTGTACATATTCCTCCAGAGATTTGCTGTCTGGCATTTGCTGACGATCTCAAACTCATTAAGATTCTGTCAGATATTTACTCCACTTTTTTTTGAATGACACACTACATCAGGTGGAGCGTTGGTTTGCAGGAAATAACCTTACATTAAATCAGAAGAAGACATATACTATTTCATATTACTGGATTCACACTCCAGTCCTCTATAATTATTCATTTTTGGATGGTGTTTGTGTGCCAAGGACAACCACAGTAAAGGACTTAGGGGTCTTCTGAGGCCCCAAGTTGACCTTTCATGCCCACCTTTACTATCTTTATTTCAAGGTTAAGAGGGCCTATCATGCCCTTCTCCTTATTAAGGGTATGAATTAGTTCCCCTCATTATGTACATTAATTTTTAAGAAATTGATTATTCCATCAATCTCCTATGGGCTTATATGTTGGTCAGTATGTAAAATCTCTAAACTTTATAAGATATCCAAGGTTTTTGAGAAGGCACTACATCCCACTAATGCTGCTAGTACTACTTCTTATATTAGACTTCCCATGAAATTATCAAAGTACATCACATGTGTCCGCATTTCGTGGTTGCAACGTTTATGGGCTAACCATATTGTTTGTCCAATACTGCTTCAACCATTATATTTCTTTGTTCCTAGAAGCCATTCCCAGCAATCAAATCTATTTCAACTTCAGAATGTCAATTGATGATCTGAATCTGTCCAAAAAGCTTTTAAGACAAAAATTGCTTACAGTCTTGCCATCATTCACAGTGATTTTATCAGTATTCTAATTTCTGATGAGTGGAATTGTTATGCAAATGCCTACTTTCTGTTTTTACAAGTTCCTAGAAGCATTATTTTGTGCTAATTTACAATATACATTTATATTCTTCCCATTTTAAATCTGATTATTGATTTATCTGATTTTAATATGTCTCAGCTAATTTTGCATTTCGTCTCGATTCTGTCTCATCATTTCACCTCATTCCCACCCCATCCACTACCCTTAGGAATTTTCTGTTATACTGGATGTAAAGTAGCAACTTAAACTTAAACTAAAACATACATTGAACTCAATGGGAAAACACCCTTTGTGCAATATTTTCTCTCCTATATTGCATAGAACTGTAAATTCTTTCAAGAATGTAGGGAATGAAGTACTCCAATCTGGTGCAAAAGATCATTGCTGTAGCTTTAACAGATATTGAGATATGGCAAAAAGAAAAACGGTTTGTACATTGAAATCAATAGGAAAAGACACTTTGTGTGATGTTTTCTCTCCTATACAACATAGCACTGTAAACTTTTGCAAGAATGTAGGGAATAAAATCCCTCATTCATGTGCAAAATGGAATCTGCTGTAGCATAATAGAAATTGAGATATAGCAAAAAAATTAAAAGTTTTTACATTAAAATAATAGGAAAACAAACTTTGTGTTATATTTTCTCTCCTGCTCAACATAGGGCTGTACATTTCGGCGAAAATGTAGGGAATGAGGTAATCCAATCATGTGCAAAAGGGCATGGCTGTTGCTTAGATAGAAATTGAGATATAGGAAAAAAGAAAGATAGAGTTTTTACATTAAAATCATTGGCAAAAAACACTTTGTGCGATATGAGCTCTCCTATACAACATAGAACTGTAAATTTTTGCTAGAATGTAGGGAATGGGGTTCTCCAATCACGTGCAAAATGGCAGGGCTGTAGCTTAAATAGAAATTAAGATATAGCAAAAACGTAAATGGTTTTTACATCCTATACAACATAGAATTTTAAATTTTTGCAACAATGTAGAGAATATGGTACTCCAATCTGCTGCAAAACGTCATGGTTATAGCTTTAATAGAAATTGAGATACAGGAAAATGAAAAAGGAGTTTTTTCTTTGAAATCAATTGGAAAACACACTTTGTGTATGTTATTTTCTTTCATGTATATAATAGAATAATAACTTTAATCCTGAATATTGGGAATGTGATACTGCAGTCATAGGGAAAATGGCATGGCTTAGCTCTAATAGAAATAGAGATATAGCAAAACAAAAATATAATTTTTACATTGAAATCAATGTAAAAAAACAATTTGTGCAATATTTTCCATCCTTTACGTAATAAAATCATAACTTTTATCTAGAATGTAGGGAATGAGGTACTCCAATCATGTGCAAAGCAGCATGGCTGTAGATTTAATAGAAATTGAGATATAGCAAAAAGAAAAATTGAGATTTTTTACATTGAAATCAAATGAAAAACACACTTTGCCCGATATTTTCTCTCCTATACAACATAAAACTGTAAATTTTTGCGAAAATATTGGGAATGAGATACTCCAATCACCTGCAAAATGGCACGGCTTTAGCTTTAATAAAAATTTAGATATAGCAAACAGAAGAATAAGGATTTTATGTTGAAATCAATGGAAAAACACGCTTTGTGTATTTTCGCTCCTATACGTAATAGAATCATAACTTTTATCCAGAATGTTGGAAATGTGGTACTTTATTTATGTGAAAATCAACACAGCATTAGCTTTCACAATAATTTAGATATAGCCAAAAGAAAAATAGGGTCACTACATTTAAATCAACAGCAAAACACCCTTAGTGCGATATTTCCTCTCCAATACAACATTAAACTGTAAATTTTTGTGAGAATGTAGGGAATGAGCTACTCCAATCATACCCTTTTAATAGAATTTGAGATATAGCGAAAAGAAAAATTATGTTTTTCCATTCAAATCAATGAAAAAACACACGTTGTTCAATATATTCTTTCCTGTTCATAATACATTCATAACTGTTATCCTGAATGTTGGGAATGTGGTACTCCAATCATGTGCAAAATGGCGTGGCTGTAGCTCTAATACAAATTGAGATTTAGTAAAAAGAAAAATAGTTTTCATATTGAAACATATGGGAAAACACACTTTATGTGATGTTTTCTTTTCTATATAACATGAAACTGTAAAATTTTGAGTGAATGTAGGGAGTAATGTAATCCAATCATGTGCAAAACGACATGGCTGCAGCTTTAAAAGACACTTTGTGTATTTTCGCTCCTATACGTAATAGAATCATAACTTTTATCCAGAATGTTGGAAATGTGGTACTTCATTTATGTGAAAATCTACACAGCATTAGCTTTCACAATAATTTAGATATAGCAAAAAGAAAAATAGGGTCACTACATTTAAATCAACAGCAAAACACCCTTAGTGTGATATTTCCTCTCCAATACAACATTAAACTGTAAATTTTTTTAAGAATGTAGGGAATGAGCTACTCCAATCATACCCTTTTAATAGAATTTGAGATATAGCGAAAAGAAAAATTATGTTTTTCCATTCAAATCAATGAAAAAACACTCGTTGTTCAATATATTCTTTCCTGTTCATAATACATTCATAACTGTTATCCTGAATGTTGGGAATGTGGTACTCCAATCATGTGCAAAATGTCGTGGCTGTAGCTCTAATACAAATTGAGATTTAGCAAAAAGAAAAATAGTTTTCATGTTGAAATATATGGGAAAACACACTTTATGTGATGTTTTCTTTTCTATATAACATGAATGTAAAATTTTGAGTGAATGTAGGGAGTAATGTAATCCAATCATGTGCAAAACGACATGGCTGCAGCTTTAAAAGAAATTTAGATATAGCAAAAAATTGCAGTTTTTATATTGAAATAAATCTGAAGACACACTTTGTGTGATATTTTCTTTCCAATACATAATAAAATCATAACTTTTATCCAGAATATAGAGGATGTGGAACTACAATCATGTGCTAAACGGCATGGCTATATCTCTATAATAGAAATTGAGATATAGCAAAATGAAAAATGGAGTTTTTACATTGAAATCAATAGGAAAACACAGTTTGTGCGATATTTTCTCAGCTATACAACATAAAACTGAAAAGTTTTGCAGGAATGTAGAGAATGTGGTACTCCAATAATCTTCAAAACGGCGTGGTTGTTTCTTTATTAGAAATGGAAATATAGCAAAAATAAAAATGGAGGATTTACATTTAATTCAATCGAAAAACACACTTTGGGCGATATTTTCTTTCCTGTACATAACAGAATAATAACTTTTATCCAGAGTATTGGGAATGCGGTACTTCAATCAAGTGCAAAACGGCATGGCTGTAGCTTTAATAGTAGTTGAGATACAGAAAAAAATAGAGCTTTTGTATTGAAATAAATAAGATAACACTTTGTGCAATAATTTCTCTCCTATACAATATAGAACTGTAATTTTTTGCAAAGATGAAGGGAATGAGGTACTCTAATCTTGTGCAAAACGTCATTGCTGTAGCTTTGATAAAAATGATATATAGCAAACAGAAAAATGGTTTTTACATTGAAATTAATATGAAAACACAATTTGTGTTATATTTTGTCTCATATACAACATAGAACTATATATTTTTGTGAGAATTCAGGGAATAAGCTACTCCTATCATGTAGAAAACGGCATGGCTGTAGATTTAGAGGAAATTGAGATATAGTTAGAAGAAAAATGGAGTTTTTACATGGAAATCAATGGAAAAACACACTTTGTGTGGTATTTTCTCTCCTATAAAACATGGTACAGTATCTTTTTGCAAAAATGTAGAAAATGAGGTACACTAATCATGTGCAAAAGGGCATGGCTTTACCTTTAATAGAAATTCAGATATTGCAAAAAGAAATATGAAGTTTTTCCATTGAAATTAATGGGAAAACAAAATTTGTGCAATATTTTCTTTCTTATACATAATAAAACAACATATTTTTGATAGAATTCAGAGAATGTTGTACTCCAATCATGTATAAAACGGTAGGGCTGTAGCTTTAATAGAAATTGATATATTGTAAATAGAAATATGAAGATTTATCTATTGAAATCAATAGGAAAACGGTCTTTGTTAATTTTGTCTCCTATACGTGATAGAACTGCAAATTTCTTCTTAGAATGAAGGGAATGTGGTACTCCTATCATGTGCAAAACGGCATTTGTGCAGTTTTAATAGAAATTGAGATATTATTATTATTATTATTATTAGAGATAATCTTAACATTCTTCAAAAGAGGTACCATGACCCTCAAGATGGTGGATAGGGAGTGAAATTCCAGGGCAGGGGAAATAACTTAAGGTGGAAGGTGGCTATTGGCTGGGGAGACATTAGGAATGAGGGTTTCTGCTCATACAAGTCAAGTAGTGGTTATGCCCATTTAAATACCTTGCAATGTAGGTGATTATTGCACTACCCTGTGACGCCAGGGTTACATTTTTCGAGTTTAATGAATATTTTTAGCCTATAATATTACAGCAGTTACTTTCTTTTTAAATTAAGATTTAGATAGCAATAAATAATCAATTGATAGCTTTAGCAAATTAAAGTCATTTTGGGTGCGAAATATTAGGTTGTTAAGGTCCCCAGGGTGTGTAAAAAAGTTGGCCTGTCGTGAACATCTACTAGAGACATGGATTTGTAAGCTCTGTAATAGCTCCGAAGAATCAATATTCCATAAAACCCCCTCATGAGTAATATCTTGTTTTAGGTTAAGGATAGAAGGTACAACCCATCTGTGCTGTGCCCCTGCCCTGCTTGTGTTGTAATCAGTCTTTAAGGCCTTATCATTAATCCTTTGGATCTTAGCAAAGAGTGAAGGACTACAGGTTGACCAGCTGGTTAAATAGTAAGCTGTAATTGATTTTACCAGCCCTGGGAATAACTGTGCTTGTAATTGTGGGATACAGGACATGCCCTTAGCATATATTATTGCATTATATGCTCTTTTAATTTTAAGGTATACATGGTGCAGATGGCGCTTAAAGGTCAGTTTTGTGTCCAGAAAGACACCAAGGTCCTTCACCACATTAACCCAGTGGACTAATGAGCCATCTGCAAACATGTATGGATTGATACTTGGCGACATGATCAAGTAAAACAAAATTATTAGAGTCTTTTTATAATTCACCACTAGCAGATTTTTACTTAGCCACCTCTCCAAGCAGGTAAGTTAGTCCTGTGATATGACTGAAGAGTGTGTATCTGCAGTCTCTTTTAAAAGTTTATGATCATCTGCAAGAGCTAAACATCTAACCTCAGATGAGATATTGGTATATCAGTCATTGATGTATACATTAAACTGGAAGGTGCTCAAAGCACTCCTTTTGGGGCAGTTCAACCTTCTGACTGTAAGACCTCTTACTTAAGGCATGGCCTATTTTCATAAAGTTATCCGTTCTGTAAGGCACTTTAAGAGAAATTCTAAAAAGTTATCTCCTAGGCCATAACTCTTTAATTTAGTTAATAAGAGTGGGACTGACACCCTGTTGAACGCCTTAGAGAGATCTAGATAGATTGCATCGACTTGGTGTCTGTTCTTAAATGCTCTGGAGATATAGTCCAACTCCAATAATTGGTTGGTCTCTGTATACCTGCCCTCCAAAAAATAATGCTGAGCAGGATAAAGAAAAGCAGAGCACCACTGATAGTTTTTTATTCAGTATAAGTTCCAGGACCTTGGCCACTGTAGGCAGGATAGAAATAGGCCAAAAATTAAATGGGTCCTTTCGTGACCCATTTTAATGAATGGTTATGATATGAATTACTCTCCAAATGTTCGGAACAAATTTCTCTTCCAGGCAAAGGGAGAATAATAATGCCATAACTGGTGCCAAAATATCATGATAAGCTTTCAGGATAATAGGATGTAGATTATCTGCCACTGGAGCAAACGTGCCCTTAAGTCTATTGATAGCCCATTTGACATCTTCTGATGTAATCAATTCCAAGGCAAAAGGTTCCCCCGTATCTGGGAGAATGAAAGGATATTTCTTATTGCCCATTGGTGAAATAAGCTCCTCTGATGGATTTGCATAGTGTTCATGGAATGTGTTTCCTATTTCTAGAGGGTCTGGGATAATACTACCATTAGCCTGCAGAGTGATGCTTGGTAGATTACCCTTAGAGAGGCGTTTATATTTTGGCCAAAAGGACTGTGGAGAAGCCCATTGAGAGAAAAGATATTGAAGGAATTTTATGTAATCCCGCCACAGCAGATAGTTCACCTTAGAGCTCACCTCAGCAAATCTCTTTAAATTAGACATAGAAGGATGCCGTTTCTTCTGTGAAAATAGACGCATTTTCGTTTTAATCAGACTTATAAGCTCTAGGCTGAACCAAGTGGGAAATTTGGAAAAGCGCCTTGTGGAGGTTTTTGTGAGGATGCATTCCCCCATTAAATTAATTGGAGTAGAATAAAATAAATTGATTGCATGCTGAGGGCAGGAAGGGGATAGAAGACCCTTCCAATCTGTATCGTTCAGCCGTTTTTACAGGTGCCTGAAGTTCCCTTTGGCCCAAGCCCAAGTTGGACCATTCCCCATGAGAGTTGTAGTTATAAATGGGAGTATGTCTAATTGTATAGAGATGCACAGAGTGGGGTGATAGGTATCTAGCTTAGATAAAGGCACCGCCAGCAACACTCCAAATGATAAATCTGAAAAACAAGTCTAGAAGGCGGTCTCTTTGATTAAAAATCCGATTCAGTTATCTCAACTTAAGAAATGTAATTAGGGCTATTAATGATGCTGCTTTAGCTGCCAGTCCTTTTTCCTGATATGATGGAATGGAGCTTGTCCAATCAATGCAAGGAACGTTTAAATCTCCTTTTAACACCACTGAGGAACAGTTTTCCAAAGCTGCAGCCAGATTGTTTAAGCACAAATTGTGTGTGTCAGTGGGCAATGCAGGGGACAGATAGCAGGCAATAATGAGTATAGGATGTACCCCAATACACTTTAATTGGAGGGCCAGTAAGCAGTTTGGGGTGCAAAGTGTTTCAAAAACATGATAGTTTTCTGCTGTAGTGAATGGATTTACTGCTATCAATATACCCTCATCATAATGTGATGGGATTTTAACCCATTGTATAACCTGGTAATCTGGTGGAAAGTAATCACCAGACTGAAGTTTTGCTGACAACAATGTTTTTGACAGGATGACTATATCATAGGTGTAAAGAAGTAAATTTGTCATAAATGCATTAGATTTCAATCGTAGACTGCACACATTTTAATAGTACAATCTAATTCCATTGGCCATGGCCATTATTTTATTTCAACATTAGGGTTAGCCTCTCGCCCCTCGCCATTATCTAAAACGGATGCTGAAAGGTTGTTCCCAGAGAGAAGTTCTCCCACATATTTGTCCTCTATCATGTTGTTATGTAGTCTGCCTGCAATTATCTTTATTAATGACTCTTCTGAACGAAGTTGTGATCATAACAGAGGCTCTGCATTGCTTTCCTGGTAATTGATCATAAATGATGAGTATGATTT
>JAAFCE010009127.1:9391050-9414624 GCA_013389805.1 Trigoniulus corallinus
ACCCCCAGAAAGCTTTTGGATTTTTCTTTAGCCTGTCTCCCAATATGTTTTCATGAAAATTCTTGTAAGCCTTCTTCATATACACTTTAACCATTTTCCGGGCCTTCTTATAAACTAACTCAGTAATAAACTAACCCATTTTAAATATAGGAATTATATACGCCGTTTTCCAAATTAAAGGGAAAAAGCCATGTCTAAAACACAGAATAAATAGCTTTGCCAACACAGGGGCAAGGAGATCTCTGTAGGCTTTTAAAATAATAGAATGAGCCATATCGTGCCCTAAGGTAAATGCTGGCTTTAGTTTCCCTAGGGCTTCCAGAACTTTGGGGGTTGAGACAGATTCGATAGTTAAAGACTCCATCACATTTTGCAATTGATATGAATATGTGATAGTACTATTAGTAGATGGCAGTGATGCACCTAATGATTTGGCATAGTGATCACAAAAGCTGTCTGCTCTTCACAAGGATCAGAGATAATGTGATCATCAACTAATAACGTTGCTTTCTCGAGACATTGCCTGTTGAGCCTTTTGTATAAGGGCCAAAAGCTTTTTGGGGTGTTTTTCCTGTCCAGTAAATAAGCCAGGAAGCATTGGCGTTCCCTGAATAATAGAAGTTTGACGTTAGTTCTGGCATCAGTAAAACGTAGACACGTATTAGGTGAAGGCTAGTGCTTATTTTTTGAGAAAAATTTCCTCTTCTGCTTAATAAGAGTAATCAATTCCTTGCTAAACCAAACGGGATATCTGGAATATATCTGAGAGTTGTACTTGGTAGGAATACACTAGCTCATAGCTTGCAATATGTAACAATAAAGCAGCTCTACTGCTTCATTTGGATTAGAGTTTGACATCACCCCCTCCAATCCATCTTCCTGAAGAGGTTATAAAGCTTCACATAATTACCTATTCACGAGTTAAGCACAGGGTTTTTAGATCTCGCTATGGGAGATTGCAGGTGCCCAATACCATGGTAAATAATTTCCAAGTAAGGGTGATACTCATCCAGTTTAGACAATGGAACAGATTTACTGACTTTGCAAGGCAAGTCTGTAAAACATAAATCTAGAAATCGATCTCTGGAGTACTTAACCATATTTCTGTGCTGCAAAGTAGTTGCTATGGCCAGAGCAATCAAAGAGTTAGCCTTACCTGATTGGGATATAACCCTGGTAATATGGTATAGGATAACCCCATTCTATTAGGGGGACGTTGAAATTGCCTATTAAAATAATAGGTGAGTAATTGGCCAGGTTAATTGCCAAATTGTCCAGAGAGGTGGTAAAATTTACTCCTGGAACATAACTGTCTATAAGGTGGCAGTTATCACCAAATGTTAAGACATTTACAGCGATTAAAATTCCTCCCCCAACATAGGTGCCACTTTTATTGAGGCGGAAAGCCAAACAGTTTGGGGGGAATAAATCGTGAGAGTTAACCTCATCTGATAGCCATTTTTCAGTTAGGAGAACTATATCATAGTTTTTAAGTGATACATTGGCAAGAAAGGAGTCATGCTTTAAAAGAATGCTTCTCACATATTGATAGTAGACTAGGGCTCTTATTTAAAAATCTTATTGGCAAGTGTTTGGAGTATTTTATTCCTATGTAACATCATATTTCCTACACAATACTGATGAATCTCATTTTGATTTACTATGAAGAGTACTATTATTATCTTGTGGGTATCAATGGGATGTAACTGGTATATCAGACTACATACATTCTTTATTGACATTAGTCAATTTGGCAACTTAAACCCGTAAAAAGATGTTGGGCTTTTAGGAGTGTTACTAAGGTAGTGGATAACTAGAAATATAACAGTGCATGAGGAGGAGAAGTTCCATGTAGTAATCTTCACAATAGAAATAAATTAGTAATGAAATGTGGAAAAAAAAGTTAAAATCTTCAAACAGTAGGTCACTTGCATAACATTCTATAATATAAATCATCATTGGTACTTATTTAAAATATCAGAAAGTTGTGCAAATCGTGTCATTGATAAGGTTTTTGTAGTTTTAATAATTCACAATTCATTAATAGCAAAACAGCAATCAAATTGCAGTATGAAGATGTTATGTTTGCCAATGGTCATACCATGTTGACAACACCAGTTCTCGTCTGGTAACTGCGGTTAAGCAACATTGGGCCAGGGTAGCGCTGAGATGGGTGACCACTTAGGAATTCCTGGTGCTATTGGTGAATTTGCTTTTGGTATTTCTTTTGTTATTTTTTCACATCATGAAACTGTTAGAGTTTCTTGCAATTGGAAATCCATTCACTTTAATTCTATGGGGATTAATGGAGATAACGCTTTGGGATCAGGATATTGTTTTAATGGAAAGGCTGTATGCCAAATGAGAATGCTGTTACATCGTTGTAAAATGTTAATATACACAGAGTGATTTACAACATTAAAATATGGTGCTTTGTTTGAAAATGTAGCATGTTTAATGGAAAAACACAGCAATTATTTATTTCATGTTATTTTCTCCCAATTCAAGGGAATTTGTGATTTTCACATAGTACAGAATGCTCATTAATCTGCATATATTGTTGAAGTCAAGACGTAGTGGTTTTCCTTCACAACTTCTTTGTACCAATAAGCATGGTAATATATGAGCGTTTGCTTTGGCTCATACTAATCTTGGGATGGTGTTATTGCAGGGTCTTAACAAGCTTTTCATATTCTTTACTCTTAATGTAATCATAAGTTATTTATCAGGGAGTAAATTTCTGGCAGCATTCACCCATCCAAATCTGCATCTCAAAAACTGAAATATAAGTACTGCACTTCTTTTTTCACACACTCTATCATTACCAACATGAAGGGTTCTACATATGTCAATATTGCGACATTTATTCATTGCATCTTATCCATAGTTCTATAATTTAAAAATATTATTGGAAAAGGTTTGGAGTATTTTATACATATGTAACATCATATTTTCTACACAATTGTGATGTTTGTCATCTTGATTTACTATGAAGAGTACTATTAGTATTTTGTGAGCATATTGAGATAGATATAAGTTGTATATTGGCCTTAATACATTCTTCATAGCGATTAGTGAATTTTGTAATTTACACCCACTTAAAGATGTTGGCAGGTGGAAAAGGTGCTGGAGGACGGGATAACTAGAAATATAACAGTGAATGGGGAGGAGAAGTTTCATGCAGTAATGTACACAATAGAAATAAATAAGTGATGAAATATGGAAAACAAAAAGATAGAATCCACAAAGAGTAGACAATTTGCATTACATTCTATAATTTAAATCATCGTTGTCTCTTATTTCAAATTTAAGAAAGTTGTGTACTTCATGTAGTAGATAAGGATTTTGTAATTATAATAAGAAATAATTCATTAATTAAGAAACAGCAGTCAAATTGACGTTATGTTTGCAAATAGTCATGCTATGTTGAAATTGCCCATTCTCATCTGGTTACTGTAGTTTTGCAACGTTGGACCAGTGTAGTACTGAGTTGAGTGATCACATCATGAAATTGTTACAGTTTGTTGCATTTGGAATTTCATGCATTTTACTTCAAGTGGGATGAATGGAGATAACACTTTGTTATCAGGAAATTGTTTTTTTAGAAAGCTGCATTCCTAAAGTGAATGCTGTTTCATCATTGTAAAAGGTTAAAATACACAGATCAATTTCCAATATTAATTATGGTGCTTTGTTTGAAAAAGATGCATGTAAATAGAAAAATACAGCAATTATTTATTTCAGAAAATTCTTCACAAACACAAAAGTGATTTGTGCAATAATGGAATAATTGAAATTTGGGAATTGTGCAGAAAGCTCAGTAATGTGGAAATACTGTTGTATTAAATACATAATATCTGTTTTACTTCTTAGCTCCAATGTGCCACTTAGTATGGCAATGTAATGGCCTCTGCTTGAGGTCACAATAGCAATCCTGGGGTGTTGTTATTCCAGATTCTGCACCAGCCTCTCAAAGTTTTATCTATTAATGAACACATTAGTTATTTATCAGGGAGTGAATTTTCAGCAGCTATTACCCAACCAAATCTGCACCTTAAAAACTGACAAAAAAGTACTGCACTTATGCATTCACACACTCCATCATTACAAAGGTGAATGATTCTACATTTTTGAATTTTGTAACATTTATTCATTGCATTTTATGAATAGTTTTTTAGTTTAAAATCTTATTTTGAAAACCTTGGAGATTTTTAATTGTTATCTAACGTAATGTTTCCTCCACATTAGTTAAAAATCTTACCTGGATTTAGTATAAAGAGCACTGTTGGTATCTTCTTGTCGTCAATGGGATATATCTGGTATATCTGGTTGCAGGTTCTGAACCAGCCTCTTACACACTTTACTCCTAATATACACATATGTAATTTATCATGGAGTAAAATATCGACACATATCTTCATTATCATTAGTTATCATTGCCTCCATTATTACCAAGGAGAAGGGTTCTACATATATGAATTTTGCAACATTAATTCATTTCATATTACCAATTGGATTTTTATTTTGCAATTGTTATTGGACTGGTTTTGGAGTATTTTAATTCTCATCCATCAGAATAATTTCATAATAATAATTATTAATCTTACCTGGATTTAGTGTTAGGAGCACTATTGGCAAGCTGTTCAAATCACTAGAGTGTAACTGGTGTATGGGATTAAATAAATTCTCTGCAACAATTAGTTGATTTGGAATTTTACATCTATGAAAAGAAATTTGGCTTTTCTGAAAGTTTATGGGGAGGTGGTAACTAGAAATTTAATGGTGAGCAGGTAAGAGAGGTTATGCAAAGTATTTATCACTATAGGAAAAAATATGTTTTTTAATAAATGTGGAAAACAAAATGTTAGAATCCTAAAATAGTAGGCCACTGGTATAACATTCTATAATTTTAGTCATCATTACCTCTTAAATAAAATATCAGAAATTTAAGCACTTCAGTTTGTTGATAGTGGTCACCCTTCATAGAACTCCCCTTGCACAATGCTGACTAATAGCAGTGATTAGTTGAGATCAGGTTTTTGAACCTGGAATACTTCCTTAATAAATTTATGTCATATTATTAATACTACATAAACCTTATGACGAAATTCAAGTGCTCAACATTTTGATGTATTACATAAAAGGCAATGATAATTCACTGGATACAGTTTTTTTCAAGAGGCTCACACAGTGGGGATGTTTTTTTCACATTCCATCTTATGTGCTTGAGTGTGTTATTTAATCCTCTTATTGCTTTACTGTGGATTATCTCACTCCTCCCTGACTCCCCAGTATTTATAGATATCACCAAGTCCTGGCACTATTTTTAAAGCCGACCTGTTTGCATTGGATGGAGATAGACAACTAAGCTCCACACAAATATATGTAATGCTTAATAAATAACCTTTGCATGACTTTTGGGAAAATACCCATCCTTAAACTTGGCTTCTACTTTTTAATGTATTTATTCAACATTACTGTAAATTTAAAATACCGGTGCAAAGCTTGAAGTAGTCCTCTTGTCTTCCACTATTTTTCCTTTAGTGGTTTATGATTCCTTAAGATTCACCTCTTATTTATAGGTGTGCTACATAATATCCACTATTCTAAATGCTCACCTGTTTTTAAGAGATGCAAAGAACAAACTGTAATCAACCATTCTCTAAATTTATGTGAAATAAGATAAATAAACATCTTTTCAATTTATCTTTCAGCTTCATCTCAATCATTCCAAAAGAAACATCCAAATACAGCTCAATACCAAATCATACAAATCATACTAAATATGGGTAAATTTTAATGTTTTTGAATAGCACATAATCTGTGGATGGAGAATGTAAACTGAAGCGGCAGGAGTTGTGCAATGATACTTTGAAATAAAAAAACTTAATTGATGCTCAAGTTGCAAATAAGTATTCTTTTACATTGGTTGACTTCTCAAACAAACAGAGGACAAGTAATTAATAAGCATTTGAGATACAGCTTTTTTTGGCTGACAGCTACAAACTATTCACTCACCAACAGACTTCTCAATTGTATACATTTCAGCAGAAAGATTGTAAGGCTCTTTTGAAATCATCAATAACCCATTGTCATGTTTAGTAATTTCCCCAGCAGGAAGTAATTCATTACAAGACTTAGAGACACATATGGACAAAAATCCAAAACTGGCGTCTGATGTTACATTAAATTTTTTTTGCATATGACTGACACTCTCTATTCAGCAATGCATAGGGGAAGAAAATTTGCAGAAGGAACTTGCTCAATTACATTCATGGAATATGTCCATGAATGCCAGATAAATGAGGTTAATAATAGCATACATATATTTGTATGGTAACCATACGTTAATAAACACTATCCACCACTCCCCTATCTATCATGTGGTAATGTAAGGTATGGAAATTTTCCCAGAAACTTTTGGAAAATAAGATTATAGAATGATACTAGAAAGGCGACTGTTTATTCAAATATTGCAAAAAGAATTAATGTATGTTATGAATTATGTGAAGAACTAAAATTATATTAATTTATATATGAAATGCATTTTATCAAACAACATATTGAAAAACCGAATTTGTTCTCAAAACGGAACATTATTTCTCTTTTGTATTCAACTTTATGTTAGATAAACTTAGACTGGTCCCCAAGGTGTATCTTATGTTCATTATTAAGCTGAACCCATAATACTGAACAGAGGTTACCACATAATGAAAAGTGATTAAGTAGAGAAAACATTGATGTTTCTCAACAATGCTTAACTGTGGTTACTAGATAAAAGTGAAGTTCCAATTGTGCCACAACTGTTGACCACCAGCCCATTTTTTCTTCATATTTCAACTCTTATTTTTTATTGAATTTACATCATTTTACCTTAGATAAAAATTACTGTTGTTCAAAATGCAATACTCAAATAGTTTACTCACAAAATGATTTCAGTTTAATAAATTTCCATTCCAGAATTACAGATATTACTCGCACTTTGAACCGAATTATGCCAATTGATAACTAAATTAAACTAACAATTACAGGTAGTCATTGAGTTATGACCACAGTTGTTTCCTACAGTTTCATCATAAAATGACTTGTTTGTAAGTTGAGAAGCTATATGCACAGCACTATACATGTTATCATCATCCCCACACCCTTCTCAACCCCCTTGCTACCAGGCCCCCAGATATTCAACCATGCCTCCATTTTGGACTCCAAAACCTTTCCAACATCAGCAAATATCAAGCATTGAACGGCCCATTCTCATACTTCTTTCTGCAGATCATCAATGCTGACATCAGCTTGAAATATCTAGTACAGTGCTGCTTTTCTTTCATTATTATTGTATATTTTAACTCATTGAAACACTGCAATGCAAGTCCAACCAGGAACAGGTGGTACAAATGGCCATCATTGTATGAGAGGTGAATGGGGTATGTTGATGACAGTTAGAGGCGGATGAATTCAATTCATAGATCTGACCCAGCTTTGGGCTGAGGAGGGTGAGCGTTAGATGATTAGTTTAAAAAAAGTCATACCAAATTCCAACTATTAATTTTTATCACTGCTGATTGGTTAAGGGTCAACAGCTTACCAATGCCAGAAGAGCAAACTGATCAGAAAGCTAAACACACTTAAGCTAAAAGGTTGTAAGTTAATTACTACCTGTACCAGCAAACGATTTTCACTATTTTAATGGAATTAAACTTCATTGGTATGTCATTGAAGGCATAGATCAGCAGTGCAGTACAAAGTCATTGGTAAGTTGAAAATTTTCCCTAATATGCCATGAGTCAATAAGGTTTAAACCACTGATGTAAATACTTCATCCCATTATTGGTGAAGCATTCCAAGAAATTTGATTAGAAATAACTGATATTGTCTTTGCATGATGTAGTGCAATCATGCAAATGAAATGCAATGTACAGGAGAGAAATGTGAGTGAAATATATAACTTTTACCATGGTTTTCATGGTGAAATGCATCTTCTTTTTTAAATTACTACTTTGGGAAGTGGATATGGGTTTGAAAATGACTAATAATGTTAAATCCTGGGAAGTTTCCCTACTGGGAAATATTTAGATGCGTCATGTTGACAGAAGTGAAGAAATGTGGCAAAATGAGTTCAAAGACTAAAAGAACTGGAAATTGAAAAATATTACATTTTGCCTGAATAAGCAAGTATGGGAATTGAAATTGAGATACAGATAAAAGAAAAATTAATTTTTTCCATTGAAATCAATAGGAAAACGCAGTTTGTGCATTTTGTCTCCTATATGTAATAGAACTGCAATTTTTGGTCAAAAAGTAGGGAATGTGGTACTCAAATCATGTGCAACACAGCATGGCTGCAGCTATAGTAAAAATTGAAATAAAGTTAAAAGAAAAATGGAGTTTTTCCATTGAAATCAATGGGAAAACACACTTTGTGCAATATTTTCTCTCCTATACAACATTGAATTTTATTTTTTTGTGAGAATGTATTGAATAAGGTACTCCAATGTTTTTCTAAATGGCATGGTTGTAGCTTTAATAGAAATTGAGATATAGCAAAAAAGTAAAATGGAGTTTTTACATTCAAATCAATGGGAAAACCCACTTTGTGTGATATTTTCTTTCCTATACATAATAGCATAATAACTTTTATACAGAATATTAGAAATGTGGTACTGCAATCATGTGCAAAATAAAATGGCTGTAGCTTTGATAGAAATTGAGATATAGCAAAAAGAGAAATGGAGTTTTTACATTGAAATGTTAATGTTTCATTTGCTTTACATCCCCTACATAGGCAAGCCCTAAAGTTGGGGATGGGATGGGCAATATAAAACCGTAAATACAACCCTAACAACAGACAATACAAGACTTACAAGACAAATATGACTCCAGAATAAAAACATAAAGGGAAAATTTTAAAACAATTCATAACCTGCAACATGAAATTGATATACTATAAAAGTGATCCAGCAATATAAAAATTTTATAACAAACTTCATAAAATATTAATAAATAGTAGATTAATAATACGACCAATATGTGAGATAAAAGGTGGAACAAACTAAATTACAAGTAATTGAATTAGATCAAATAGGTCTAGCATAGCTGTATTCATAATACCAATGAGCTAATGAACTAGATTCCTGCACTCTGAAGTTCACTTTAGAGGCGAGAAAGTAACTTTGTTCTGAAGGTCTTAATTGGTGCTAACAGATCATAAATGGTGAGGTCTAAGTTATTGAAATCCCTTTGTGCCATATACAGATGATTATTCCTATCTCCTGTATATTTAAAAAAACTGTTACGGTCTAGAGCAGCGACTTAGATGTTTATTGCACTGAGTAGGGGAGAGCAGTCTATCTTATTTTAAAAAATGTGATACAACCAAAGTATACGTGAATATGTTATGATTTTCATTAATGGTATTTTTTGGCTCCACAGTGGCTTTTCTTAACATTAATGGTGGTAGAGCCCCTCAACCCTAAATCTCTATCATGTATTTTCATTAGCTTCTCCAAATGGGATAGGCTGGACACAGACCAACACATGATACAGTACAAGACTACAGGTCGAATTAGAGCATGAAATAGCATAGTCAGCAAGGCTGGGGTGCTCTGAATTCCTCTCGTATAGGAGATGGCATGATAGGCTCTCCTGACATTTAAATATAAATTGTGTACCTGTTGTGAGAACGTCAATTTTTAATCCAGCCAAATATATAGATCACGTATTACATCATTCCTTGGGATTAGTGTGCCATCACTGAAGGTATATGGTTAAACCTTAGGAGTCCACAACCAAATGATCATTATAATTAAATTTTTATTATGATTTAAAATCAAATTGTTGTAGGTAAGCCAGTGCTCAACCAAGCAAAGGGAGTCATTCAGCAATTTTTCTGACACATTATCAGTCACCATCCGACTAAGCTTCAAGTCATCAACAAAAACTAAATTTATACCACCACTTTGGATGGAAGAATAATGGTCATTCGAAAAGATGTTAAATGGGATTGGACTGAGTGCACTACCCTGTGGCAACCCCACCTCTTGAATATATGTTTTCCGACTAACAGAATGGCCTACCCTAATAATGTTCTCACTTGGACTCAAATAGTGCTCTAATATACCCAACAAATTACCTGTAACCCCATATTCAGACAATTTTTATACTAGGAGAGGTATTGTAATTCGATCAAATGCATTGTAAAGATCTAAATAGATCATATCAAACTGTCCCCACTACTTAAACGCCTTATTTATCCAGTCTAGATGCATTAGCAGATTGTCTTGGTGGACCTCTTTTTGAAACAGCCATGCTGATCAGTATTTAAAATAGGGTACTCCAAAGTGCCAATTTCAATGCAAAGATTCTTTCCAGAATCTTTGTTATACGAGAGAGCATTGATATTGGTCAGTAACTTTGTACATCACAGCGAGACCCCTTCATGAAGATTTGTGAAACCTGAGTCATACGCCAGATATTAGTAATGCAACGCCCTTGCAAACATTTTGAGAATAGTACTGCCAGAACAAAAGATAAAAAGTCATTATATGCCTTTATAAGCAATGGAGGGAGCCCGTCAGGTCCTATTAATTGCTATCTTTACTTTACTGCATAGTATAACGTTTATTTCCAATTTATCCCCTGCTGATGAAATTGAAAAAAGATAGTCCGTTATATTATTTATTGGCATGAACCCCTTTGCATCTCATCATAATGGTCAATAAAAGCATTGCATACCTGAACAGGATGAGATATCCACTGATTTTGCCAGAGAAGAAATATCCCCTTATCTCTACATTTTGTCAGCCTCCTCCAACCAGCCCAAATATTTTGGGGCAAGATTTTCACAGAGGGCAGCTTTGCTAAGTACTCCTGGCAAGCCAGGCTGAGCAATCGTTTCACCTCTGCTCTTGCCCTCGAGAATCGCTGTTTATGGAAAAGAGAGGGACACTTTTTATTTCGTGAAAACAGACGTCTCTTGCATTTTATCTGTCTAATAAGTTCAGCACTGAACCAGCAATGGTAACAACAGTGACGTTCCCTTCTACATTTTATAGGAACACAAACTGCTACTTCTGACCATAGAATCGAATAAAATTCCTGAACAGCAGCTGCTGGATCTCAAATTTGGAGTAGTTGTCCCCACTGGAAGTTTGCCAAGTTATGATATCATTTGATGAAATTTTCAGCATACCAATCGAAAGATACATGTTCTTCCTGGGAATATCCTTCCCTCTGGGGTGTCCATTCAAATAAACATATTAATGCTGGATGATATGTATCCAGTTTAGAGAGGGGAAGTGTTGCCTCACTTATTACACCAAATATCTGAGAAGCATAGGTCCAATAGTCAACCCATACATTTTTGAATAGTATTTAATTGAGGGAGGTTTGTAAATGTAGAAAGTGCCATCAATGACCTAGCCTTGGATGTTTGTATAGTGCCACAATAAGTTGGTGTGGCCCCTCACCAATCAATGTGAGGGACATTAAAATCCTCCACCACAATTACTTGGGACAGTGCAGTGAACTTAATTATCAGTGCATCCATTACTGATGTAAATTCAGATTTTGTTATGGCAGTAGAGAGATAACGGACTACTAATGTTAAGTGGCCATGGTTAATAGGATTTAACGATATTGCCAACACATGGTCTTGTATACATAGACTTGGGAAGACACAACAGTCATTGTCCAGAGTCCTACAATTTATGGCCACCAGTAGGCCTCCACCAAAATAAGAGGGTGACTTATCCTGCTGGAAGACCAAATATTCAGGTGGGAAGAATGAATCTTAAGTGATCTCCCCAGAAGTGGTGGCTTGGCTACTCTATGGCACCTAACAGGGGCACTAGAGCATGTGGAAGCAGAAGGCCCTGAAACTCTAATTGGCCGTTCGACTCCAGATGGTTTTACAGAGTTCCTACCACTATTGTCATTGTTGAAAGCCATTGTATTTCTACTGATGTTAGTCCTGTCTCTAGATAAGACCTCAGCAAATGAGATACTAGGTTTCAATACAGTTACTGCAGCCGCCACATCAGCACGAAAGGCTGATAGCTTTGAGAATAAGTGGAGAAGCTCTGTCATGATAGCATTATTAGAGGTCATTTACTCCTTTAGGATCTATGTGAATTCCAATAAAGGGGCAAGGCTCTCTGTAATTGTCCTTGACACTACAGAGACCAGCAGGGTCTAGCACTCAGGTGCCAGGGTTGGCACTTCCATTGATCGAGAGGTAAAAAAATCTTCCTGTCATCAACTAATAGGCAACTCCTTCATTCGAAATTTGAGCCAGCAGTGGGGCATCTGATGCCATTACATTAATGCAATCAATATGTGATTTGCACAGACAAATCAAGCATTTTAAAGCCATGCTCCATGGATAGATATCCTTACCACAAGTGATGCATGACCCTTTTGGGGCCATTCCTCAACTAAATTTCTACCCTCACTAATATATGACAATATTGGAAAATGACAATGGCTTGTCTACCATGCAGCAGTGAAGCCAACAATCTGGATTCGTCCTCAGCAGTCATATTTTACAATGGAGCTCCTAATATTGAAAAGCAAACAAACTGTTACAGCAGACGAACAGCAAAAGGCTTACTTCATGCTGACAAGAACTTGAAGACAAGAACCTCATGCTGATAAGAAAAAAATCTATTCCCAAACTGCCAACTTGGCCCTTAATAGTGCCCACAAGATGGCTAACAAAAAACGTCAGAGTCTGAAAAACTATTTTAATTTAAAAAAACCTATTCCAAACTCAATTTATTATAATGAACCAAAAAGACACATCAACATAAAATCGACGCCACCTAGTGATATGGGGAATCAAGGGCAAAAGACACTTTGAGTAATATTTTCTCTCTTATACAACATAGACCTGTAAATTACTGCAAGAATGAAGTGAATGAGGAATTCCAATTATATGCAAAGTGGCATGGGTGTAGCTTTAATAGAAATTGAGATATAGCAAACAGAAAAATAGATTTTTTACATTGAACTCAATGAGAAAACACACTTTGTGCGATATTTTTTCTCCTATAGAACATAGAACTGTAATTTTTTGTGACAATGTACGGAATGAGGTACTCCAATCACAAGCAAAACGGCATTGCTATAGCTTTAATGAAAATTGAGATATATCAAAAAGAAATATGAAGATTTTCCAATGAAACCAATGGGAAAACAATATTCTTGCAATAATTTCTTTCCTATACATAATCGAACCCAAAATTTATGACAGAATATAAGGTATGTGGTACTCCAATCATTTGAAAAATATCATGGTTTTAGCTTAATTAAAAATTGAGATATAGAAAAAAGAAAAATGAAGTTTTCCCTTGAAAACAATAGGACAACACATTTTGTGTATTTTGTCTCCTATATGGGATAGAACTGCAAATTTTGGCTAGAATTTAGGGAATGTGGTACTCCAATCATGTGAGGAACGGCATGGCTGCAGCTTTGAAAGAAATTGAGGTATAGCAAAAAGAAATATTAAGTTTCACCATTGAAATCCATGGGAAAACACACTTTGTGCATTTAGTCTCATATATATAATAAAACTGCAAAGTTTAACCAAAATTTACAGAATGTGGTACGTCAATCATGTAGAAAATTAAAATCAATAGAAAAACACACATTGTGTGATATTCTCTCTCCAATGCCACAAAGAACTGTAAATTTTTGCGAGGTTGTAGGGAATGAGGTGCTCCAATCATGTGCAAAGTGGCATGGCTGTAGCTTTAATAGAAATTGAGAGATAGCGAAAAGAAAAATAGATTTTGTAAGTTGAAATCAATTGGAACACACACTCTGTGTGATATTTTCTCTTCTGTACGACATAAAACTGTAAATTCTGGTGAGAATGTAGGGGATGAGGTACTTCAATCATCTGCAAAACAGCATGACTGTAGCTTTAATAGAAATTGAGATATAGCAGTAAGAAAAATGGCGTTTTTACATTGAAATCAATTTGAAAACACACCATCCAGAATGTAGGGATTATGGTACTTTAATCATATGGAAAGCGACATGGCTGTAGGTTTAATAGAAATTGAGATATAAAAACATGAATTACAGAGTATTTACATTGAAATCAATGGGAAAAATACTTTTTGTGTTTTTCTCTCCTATGCAAAATAGAACTGTACATTTTTGCAAGAATGTAGGGAATGAGGTACTACAATCATGTGCAAAATTGCATGGCTGTAGCTTTAATAAAAATTGAGATAAAGCAAACAAAAAAATTGAGTTTTTACATTGAAATCCATGAGAAAACACACTTTGTGTGATATTTTCTCTCCTTTGCAACACAGTACAGTAAATTTTGGCTAGAATGTAGGGAATGAGGTACTTTAATCACTTGAAAAACGGCATGGCTGTAGCTTAAATTAAAATTGAGATATAGCAAAAAAAGAAGAATGGAGTTTAAATAGTGAAATCAATGTGAAAGCACACTTTGTGTGTTATTTTCTCTTCTACACTACATTGAACTGTAATGTCTTTCCACAATTTAGGGAATGAGGTACTCAAATAATATGCAAAACGGCATGGCTGTAGCTTTAATAGAAATTGAGATATTCAAAAAAGGAAAAATAAGTTTTTACATTGAAATAAATGGGAAAACACACTTTCTGCAATATTTTCTCTCCTATACAACTTTGAACTTTAAATTTTTTCAAAAATGTATAGAATGACGCTCTCTAATCATGTGCAAAACAGCATGGTTGTATCTTTAATAGAAATTGATATAAAGCAAAAATGGCGATTTTTAATTGAAATCAATGGGAAAGCACTTTTTTTGAAAAAATTTCTCTTTTATACAAAATTGAATTCTAACCTCTTGCCACAATTGAAGGAATGAGGTACACCAATAATATGCAACACGGCATGGCTGTAGCTTTAATAGAAATTGAAATATAGCAAAAAGAAAAATGAAGTTTTAACATTGAAATCAATAGCTAAACACACTTTTTGCATTTTGTCTCCTATACATGATAGAACTGCAAATTTTGGCCAGAATGTAGGGAATGTGGTATTCCAATCATGTGCAAAGCGGCATAGCTGTTGCTTTAATACAAATTTAAATATTGGAAAAAGAAAAATAGAGTTTTTACGTTGAATTCATTAGGAAAACACACTTTGTGCGATATTTTCTTTCCTATACATAATAGATTCATAACTGTTATCCAAAATGTTGTTAATGTGGTACTCTAATAATGTGGAAAACGCAATGGCTGTAGCTTTAATGAAAATAGAGATATAACAAAAAGAAAAAATGAGTTTTTACATTCAAATCAATTAAAAAACACACATTGTGCGATATTCTCTTTCCCATACAACATAGAGCCATAAAATTTTTCAATTATGTGGTGAATGGGGTATTCCAATCATGTGGTAAACGGCATGGCTGTAGCTTTAATAAAAATTCAGATATAGCAAGAAGAAGAATAGAGTTTTTAAATTGAAATCAGTGATAAAACACACATTGTGTGATATTTTATTTTCTATATATAATAGAATCATAACTTTTACTAAGAATGTGGTACTCCTGTTGGATCAAGGCCTTTAAAATATTTTGAGTTTTCAAATAATTTTACCGGAGTGTAAGTAGAAGTGAATATTTGACTTGTGTCTAATCCTGTGATGAGATGTAATATTATATCAAAACAAGTATTTTATTAACGATTTAACTGTATGTTGCATTTCAGATAAAAATTATAATATTGTACTATGGAGCAATAAAATTATGTGTCCTTTCAGTATGAGATGCCAAGGAACTCTTTCCTTTTAAATTTAACTGTAACGACTTAAGGTTTTCTTTTTTTCCAAAAAATTAAAAATGTAGAATAAATGCCACGAGGGAAACAAATTCTAAAATCTAAAAATTACAGAATTAAAAATGAGAATATGTACATCCATCAGAATGCATTGGTGTATTGTGTCATCCAGACTGGCCACAAGTGTGTCGTCGATGTAGGTAACAACAAAAGGTAGATTAGCTAGGACAGCATCCATGAACCTCTGAAAGGTCTGTGCTGCATTTTGAAGTCCAAATGGCATTCTGATATATTCATATAGTCCAAATGGGGTTGTAACTGCCGTTTTGGAGATATCTTCTGATGCAACCGGTATCTGGTGGTATGCATAAACCAGCTCAATTTTGAAAAACACTTGCATGCCATGAAGCTGAGTGGTGAAATCTTTAATGTGGGGAATAGGGTATCTATCAGGTACTGTATGTGCTTTAAGTGCACAGAAGTCACCCACTGCTCTCCACTTTTTGCTTTTGTTGACAAGGTGTAAAGGACTTGACCATGGACTCGAGGAAGGTCGAAGGTAGATAAGTTCATGTAGGTTTCCAAATTCCTCCTTGGCAACTTTGAGCTTGACTGGGTCCAAACATCTTGATTTTGCATAAACTGGTGGACCCTCAGTAGTGATGATGGGGTGTACTTCCTAATGAGTTACACTGGTTGAAGCCAAATGTGGAATTGTAATGTTGACAAACTCTTGGAGTAGTTCCTTGTACTGGGAATTTGTGTCTGGGCTGATGCTTGATAATCTCTGGTATCCTTCAAGACAATGTACTTGAACGCCATGGATTTTAAAATCTCTGACTCTGTGATTGGGTCTGCATCTGCCGACATCCACCACTGAACGAAAATGGGCACGAAAGTCAACTCTTATGATTGCATGTGTAACATCTGTGACAACAAACGTCCAAGAAAAAGACCATCTCAACCCAAAATCTAAACTAATGTGACAAGTACCAAAAGTGTCTATAATAGTTTGATTTGCTGCATGAAGTTTAAGGTCACTGTGAGGGACTTTAAATTTGCTTTGGAATTCTGCAGAACGCTAAATTCTGCACCTGTGTCAATAAGAAAATTACAACTGTTCAAATCTTTAATAAAGAAAATGTGACTGCATCTATGGCCTTCATTATCCTGCACCTCACAGGATGACTGGTCAAGTCGTTTCCCTGAGCTGACATGCAGGGAGGGACGCATTTTTGGGCTTTGCTCCCAAAAGTCTGGTGATACCAACAGTCTTGGCTATTGTCAGTATTCTGCTTATGGTATCTTAGGTGTGAATTTGAACGAGAGTGTGAAGTACGTCGTCTTTCTGAAAACGTTGATGATGATGTAAATGTTTGAACCAGAGAACTGAGGGACTCAAGCTGCTTCACCATCTCAGACAATTTGTTATGACGAACCTTCCATAAAGGAGGGAGACATGACGGAATTCATTTGTTGAGAAGAAGGATGAAGGATTTCGACGATCTTCTTAGGCAGCTCTGCCAATTTATCTAATGGTGAACCAGGATCAGCTGTGGCCAGGATGAGCCGAACTTGCTTAGGAAGTCGGGAATTGTCGGAAATTGTCGGGAGTCAAACCTACACTACCGGCCAGTTGTTGCATGTGAAGCAACAACTGAGTCGGTTTTCAATCTCTGAGTTGGAGATTGTTCAAAATTTGTTTAAGCTTTGGGTGCTGCTTGGGGGGAACTGTACTGTGTGACCATGGCCTTTAGAGCCTCATAAGTGTTTGTTAGAGGTGGTGATAGAATTAAGTCCCTGACATCCACAATAATCTTGGGTTGTAATGCATCAATAGTGAGGTCAAATTTCTTAGTATCTTTCCTAATCTGGTATGCACAAAAACGGTACTCTATGGTACCAAACCAGGTTTCTGGGTCATGAACCCAGAAATTAGGAAGTTTGAAAAATTTAAAACCAGCATGTTGAATGGTGTTTAAATTGCTTTCGTCCTCATTTGCAGGTAAAAATTCTGGATATGTGGCTTGACTGGGACCTTCAATAAACAATAGCCATGTAAAATGTGAAAAGTGACCTTACCATCAAATTGCCTTAAAATGAAATGTAAATCCATGCAAGAAATAATATTATGGTTGTGTTGTATTATGAAAAATTGCAGCACTAGAAGGTTGATTATTTTATTAAAAAAATTATTGAATATCTTCTCTGAAGAATTAGATATATAATTTTCTAAAAATCAACCCAATCTTTATGGTGGTGCTCACTATATCTTGAATAAGATATATGTATCCACTCGCCAATACAAAACACACACAAAAAATAATTACATCACAGGGGTAAATCACGTCACAGGGGTAAATCACGTCCGGGGTCACCACTTTGTTGGATAAAGGCTATTAAAATATTAAGTTAAAATTTGTGTTAATATTTTGCATGTTCAAATAATTTTACCGGAGTTTAAGTAGAATTAAATATTTGACTTGTGTCTAATCCTGTGGTGAGATGTAATATTATATCCAAACAAGTATTTTATTAACGATTTAACTATATCTTGCATTTAAGATAAAAATTATAATATTGTACTATGAAGAAATAAAATTACGCGTCTTTTCAGTATGATATGAAAGGAAATCTCTCTTTTTAAATGTAACTGTTTTCCGTTTTTCCAAAAATTTAAAAATGTAGAATAAATGCCATGAGTGAAACAAATTAAAAAATTTAAAAATTAGAAAATTAAAATGAGAATATGTACATCCATTAGAATGCATGGTCTCTGATGATGTGCACGTGCATTCTGTGGAGTACTGTAGAGCAATGTCACTACACTCCAATCATGATCAACACTTTAAGGCTGTAGCTTTAATAGAAATTGAGATATATCAAAAAGAAAAATGGAGTTTTTACATTGAAATCAATGAAAAAACACACTTTGTGCAATATTTTCTCCAATATAAAACAGGAAACTGGAAATTTTTTGCTAGAATGTAGGGAATGAGGTACTACAATCATGTGTAAAAGGGCATGGCTATAGTATTAATAGAAATTGAGATATATCAAAAAGAAAAATTGAGCTTTTACTTTGAAATCAATAGAAAAACACACTATGTGCAATATTTTCTGTCATATACAACATAAAACCGTAAATTTTTGCTCGAATGTAGGGAATAAGGTACTACAATCATGTGAAAAAGGGCATGGCTGTAGCTTTAAGAGAAATTTAGATATAGCAATAAGAAAAATGGAATTTTTACGTTTAAATCAATAGGAAAACACACTTTGTGTAATATTTTTTCTCCTACACAACATAGAATTAAATTTTTTGCATGAATGTAGGAAATGAGGTACTCCAATCATGTTTAAAACTGCATGGCTGTAGCTTGGATAAAATTTGAGATAGAGCAAAAAGAAATCAATGGGAAAACACACTTTGTGTGATATTTTCTCTCCTATACATAATAGAATCATAACTTTTATGCAGAATATTGGGAATGTGGTACTCCAAATATGTGAAAAACGGCACGGCTTTGCAAGAATGAAGGGAATGAGGAACTCCAATTATTTGCAAAACGGCATGGCTGTAGCTTTAATAGATATTCACATAAAGCAAAAAAAAAATGGAGTTTTAACATTGAAATCAATAGGTAAACAAACATTTTGCGAAATTATCTTTCCTATACATAATAGAATCATAAGTTTTATCCAATCCGTTGGGAAAGTAGTACTCTAATCATGTGCAAAACGGCATGGCTGTAGCTTTAATAGAAATTGAGATATAACAAAATGAAAAATGCAGTTTTTACATTGAAATCAATAAGAAAACACACTTTGTGTGATATTTTCTCTCCTATACATAATAGAATCATATCTTTTATGCAGAATATTGGGAATGTGGTACTCCAAATATGTGCAAAACGGCATGGCTTTAGCTTTAATAGAAATTAAGATATAGCAAAAAGAAAAATAAATTTTTACTGTAAAATCAATAGGAAAACACCTTGTGCAATATTTTCCCTCATATACAACATAGAACTATAAATTGTTGTGAGAGT
This sequence comes from Trigoniulus corallinus, assembly GCA_013389805.1. Classification (NCBI taxonomy): domain Eukaryota; kingdom Metazoa; phylum Arthropoda; class Diplopoda; order Spirobolida; family Trigoniulidae; genus Trigoniulus; species Trigoniulus corallinus. The sequence continues at coordinate 9,410,891 of JAAFCE010009127.1, forward strand.
ATAGGGAATGAGGTACTCCAATCATGTGCAAAACAGCATGGTTGTAGCTTTAACAGAAATTGAGAGTTAGCAAAACAATATCGAGTTTTTACATGTAATTCATTAAGAAAACACAGTTTGAGCGATGTTTTCTCTCCCAAAAACGTAGAACAAAAAATTTATATTAGAATGTAGGGAATTAGTTACTCCAATCATGTGCAAAACGGCATGGCTGTAGTTTTAATAGAAATTAAGATATAGCAAAAAGAAAAATGGTCTTTTTACATGGAAATGTATGGAAACTTACACCTTGTACAATATTTTACTTTCTATGCAACATAGAACTGTAAATTTTAGCAACAAAGTAGGGAATGAGGCGCTCCAAACATGTGCAAAACGGCATGGCTAGAGCTTTAATAGAAATTGATATTGAGCAAAAGGAAAAATAGAGTTTTCAAATTTAAATCAATTGGAAAAATCCCACTTTAAGGCAATGTTTTCTCCTATACAACACATAACTGTAGGATTTTAAAGAATGTTTAGGGAATGATGTACTCTAATCATGTGTAAAACTGCATGGCATTAGCTAAAATTGAAATTGAGATACAGCAAAAAGAAAAATGTAGGTTTTACATTTAAATCAATTAGAAAACACACTTTCTGTGACACATTCTTTCCTATGCATAATAGAATCATAACTTTTATTTAAAATGCTAGGAATGCAGTATACGAATCATTAGCAAAACGGCATGGTTGTAGCTCTAATAGAAGTTAAGATGTAGCAAAAACATCAATGGATATTTTCATTGAAATCATTGAGAAAACACACATTTTATGATACTTTCTGTCCTATACAACATTGAGATATAGCAAAAAGAGAAACGGTGTATAGCACTGAAATCAATTCAAAAGAGCAATTTGTACAGTATTTTCTAGTCTATAAAACATATTACTGTAATGTTTTGCCACAATGTAGGGAATGATTTACTCCAATCATGTGCAAAACGGCATGGCTGTAGCTTTCATAGCAGTTGAGATATAGAAAAAAGAATATAGAGTTTTAACTTTGATATCAATAGGAAAACACACTTTATGTGATACTATCTTCCCTATACAACAATTAAGTTTAAATTCTTGTAAGAATGCCGGGAATGAATTACTCATATCATGTGCAAAATGGCATGGTTACAGCTTTAATAGCAATAGAGATATAGCAAAAATAATAGAGTTCTTGCATTGAAATCAATTAGGAAGCACACGTTGTGTGATACTTTCTATACATGCAGCATAGAACTGTAAATTTTTGGGAACATGTAGTTAATGAGGTACCCCAATCATGTGCCAATCAGCGTGGCTGTAGATTTAAAAGAAATTGAGATATAGCAAAACGAAAAATGAAATTTTTAGATTGAATACAATGGAAAATCATATTTTGTGTATTTTGACTCCTATAAATGATACAATTTCAAAGGTTGCCTAAATTGTAAAGAATGTGGTACTCCAATCATGTGCAAAACAGCATCACTGCAGCTTTAATAGTTTTTAACAGTTTTTTAATTGAAATCAATTCAGAAAACACATTGTGCAATATTATCTCTTCTATACAACATAAAACCGTGATCATATTCAAGAATATGTGGAATGAGGTACTCCAATCATGTGCAAAACAGAATGCCTGTAGCTTAAATAGAAATCAATATATAGAAAAAATAAATATGAAGTTTTTCCATTGAAATCAATGGGAAAACGCAATTTGTGCATTTCGTCTCCTATGAATGATAGAATTTCAAATTTTGGTCAGAATGTAGGGAATGTGGTACTCAAATCATGTGCAAAGTGGCAGGGCTGAGGCTTTAATGGAAATTGATATATAGTGAAAAAGAAAAATGGAGTTTTTATTTTGAAATCAATGGGAAAACACACTTTACGTGATATATTATTTCTGATAAAACATAAAACTGTAAATTTTTTTTCGAGAATATAGGGTATGAGGTACTCCAATCATGTGCAAAATAGCATGGCTGTAGCTTTAATAGAAATTAAGATATAGCAAATAGAAAATGGAAATTTTACATTTACCTCAATGGAAAAACACACTTTGTGCCATATTTTCTCTCCTATACATAATATAATCATTAATTTTATCCGGAATGTTGGGAATGTGGTACCAAAATAATGTGCAAAACGGCATGGCTGTAGCTCTTTGAGATATAGCAAAAAGAAAAATTGGAGTCTTTGCATTGAAATAAATAGGAAAACAAACTTTGCGCTATATTTTCTTTCCTATACCAAATAGAATTCTAAATTTTTTCAAGTATGCAGATAATGAGGTACTGCATACATGTGCAAAATGGCAAAATAAAAACTGCAGATTTTACATTGAAATCAATAAGAAAACACACTTTGTGTGATATTTTCTCTCCTATTAAACATAGAAATGTAAATTTTTGCAAGAATGTAGGGAATTAGGTACTACATTCTTTTGCAAAACCTCATGGCTAAAGCTTTAATAGAATTTTAGATGTAGCAAAACGAAAAATGGTTTTTACATTGAAATCAATGGGAAAAACACTTACTAAGATATATTATCTTCTATAAAACCTAGAACTGTAAACTTTTTGAGTGTAAAGGGACTGAGGTATTCCTAGCATATGCAAAACGCAATGGCTGTAGCTTTAATAGAAATTGAGATATAGAAAAAATGCAGTTTTTAAATTAACATCAATGGAAAAACACACTTTGTGCGGTATTTCCTCTCTAATACAACATAGAACTGTTGATTTTTGAAGGAATGTAGGGATTGAGGTTCTCTAATAATGTGCAAGACGGCTTCACTGTAGCTTTGATAGAACTTGAGATAAGGCCTAAAGAAAAATGGTTTTTTAATTCAAATCAACAAGAAAACACTTTGTGCCATATATTTTCTCTCCTATACAACACAGAACTGTAACTTTTTGAGAAAATGTAGGGAATAAGGTACTCCTATCAGGTGCAAAACGGCATGGCTCTTGGTTAAATCGAAAAATCAATGGGAAAACACACTTTTGTGCAATTCTTTCTCTCTTATACAATATAGAACTGTAAGTTTTTATGACAATGTAGGGTGTAAGGTACTCCAATTATATGCAAAATGGTAAAGCTGCAGCTTAAATAAATATTAAGATATGGCAAAAAGAAAAATTGTGTTTTTACATTAAAATGAAACGGAAAATACACTTTGTGTGAACATTTTATTCCTACATATAATAGAATAATAACTTTTTTCCAGAATGTTGGGAATGTGGTAGTCAAATCATGTGCAAAATGGCATGGCTTTAGCTATAATAGAAATTTGAATAAAGCTAAAAAAAATCGAGTTTTTATATATAAATCAATGGGAAAACACAATTTGTGAGATATTTTCTCTCCTATACTACATTCAACTTTAAATTTTTACAAGAATTTGGGAAATGAGGAACTCCAATTATGTGCAATGTGGCATGGATGTAGCTTTAATAGAAATGGAGATATCACAAAGCTAAAAATGAAGTTTTTCCATTGAAATGAAGTCTCCTATACATGATAGAAATGCAAATGCTGACAAAATTGTAGGAAATGTCATACTCCAATCACGTGAAAAGCTGCATGGCTGCAGCTATAGTAGAAATTGAGATGTAGCAAAAAGAAAAATGGAGTTTTTACATTGAAATCAATGAAAAACACACTTTGTGCAACATCTTCTCTTCTATACACCATGGAAATATAATATTTGCTAG
>JAAFCE010009127.1:9432578-9466043 GCA_013389805.1 Trigoniulus corallinus
TTCAGATATCATGACTAAACATTATAATTAGTTCAAGGAATGAATAAGTCATTCAACATTTTAAGACAATTAGGTGGTCAAACTGCAACATTCTTACAAGGTGATCCAATCATGTGCAAAACGGCATGGCTGCAGATTAAATAGAAATTGAGATATAGCAAAAAGAAAAATGAAGTTCTCACATTGAAATCAATGGAAAAACTTACTGTGTGCAAGATTTTCTCTCTTATAAAACATAAAACTGTAAATTTTTGCCAGAATGTAGGGAATGAAGTACTCCAATCATGTGCAAAACTGCATGGCTGTAGCTTTCATAGAAATTGAGATAGCAAAAAGAAAGATAGAGGTTTTACATTGAAATCAATGAGAAAACACACTTTGTGCGTTATTTCCTCTCCTATACAACATAGAACTGTAAATTTTTGTGAGAATGTAGGAAATGAGATACACCAATCATGTTCAAAGCGGCACAGCTGTAGCTTTAACAGAAATTGAGATATAGAAAAAGAAATATGAAGTATTTCCATTTAAAACTATGGGAAAACACACTTTGTGCGATATTTTATTTCCGACACATAATAAATCCGCAAATTTTGGACAGAATGTAGGGAATGAGATACTCTATTCATATGCAAAACGGCATTGCTGTAGCTTTAATAGAAATTGAGATATAGCAAAAAGAGAAATGGAGTTTCTACATTGAAATCAATGGAAAACACCCTTTGTGTGATAATTTCTCTCCTATAAAACATAGAGCTGTAAATTTTTGTGAGAATCGATGAATGAGGTACTCCAATTATGTGCTAAATGGCATGGCTGTAGCTTTAATAGAAATTTAGATATAGCAAAAGGAAAAGTTGAGTTTTTAGATTGAAATCAATAAGAAAACACACTTTGTTCAATATGTCAATTTTTGTGTTTGATATGTCATTTTCTGTCAATTTTTGTGAGAATGTAGAGAATGAGGAAATACAATCATTTGCAAAACGGCATGGCTGCAGCTTTAATAAAAATTGAGATACACGAAATAAAAAATTCAGTTTTTACATTGAAATCAATGGGAAAACACACTTTTAATGATAATTTTTTCCTATATATAATAGAATCATAACTTTTCTCCAGAATGTTTGTAATGTGGTACTCCAATCATGAGAAAAACGTCATGGCTATAGATTTAATTAAAAATGGAGATATAGCTAAAAGAAAAATGGAGTCTTTGCATTGAAATCAATAAGAAAACCCACTTTGCAAATTTTGCAAGAATTTAGGAAATGAGGTTCTCTAATCATGTGCAAAACAACAACGCTGCAGCTTTAATTGAAACTGAGATATAGCAAAAAGATAAATAGAGTTTTTACATTGAAATCAATAAAAAAACACACTTTGTGGAGTATACTTTCTCCTACACATACCAGAACTATACATTTTTGTGAAAATGTAGGGAATGAGGAACTTCAATCATGAGCAAAACGGCATGGCTGTTGCTTTAATTAAAATTGAGATATAGAAAAAAGTGAAAATTGAGTTTTTACATTGAAATCAATGGGAAAACACACTTTGTGCAATATTTTCTCTCCTTTACAACATAGAACTCAATATTTTTGTGAGAATGTATGGCATAAGGTGCCCAAATCATGTGCAAAACAGAACGGCTGTAGCTTAAATAGAAATTTAGATATAGCAAAAAGAAAAATAAGGCTTTTACGTTGAAATCAATAGGAAAACACAATTTGTGCGATATTTTCTTTCCTTAACAACATAGAACTAAATATTTTTGTCAGAATGTAAGGAATAAGGTGCTCCAATCATGAGCAAATCACCATGGCTGTAGCTTTAAAAGAAATTGAGATATAGCAAAACGAAAAATGGAGTTTTTACATTGAAATCAATAGGAAAACACACTTTGTGAGATATTTTATCTGTTGTGTAACATAGAATTGTAGATTTTAGCAAGAATATAGGAAATTAGGTATTCCAATCTTGTGCAAAATGGCATTGCTGTAGTATTAATAGAAGTAGAGATATAGCAAATAGAAAAATTAAGTTTTTACATTGAAGTCAGTGGAAAAACAAACTTTTAGTGATATTTTCTTTTCTATACATAATAGAATCATAACTTTTATCCAGAATGTTGGGAATGTGGTACTCCAATCATGTGCAAAACTGCATGGCTCTAGCTTTAAAAGAATTTGAGATATAGCAAAAATAAAAATAGAGTTTTTAAATTTAAATCAATAGGAAAACACACTTTGTGCGATATTTTCTTTCCTATACATGATAGAACTGTAAATATTTTCCAGAATGTAGGGAATGTCGAAATCCAATCATGTGCAAATCGGCATGGCAGAAGCTTTAATAGAAATTGAGATATAGGAAAAAGAAAAATGGAGTTTTTACATTGAAATCAATAGGAAAACAAGCTTTGAGCTATATTTTCTCTCCTATACAACAAACAAAATGCGAAATGTGGGGAATGAGGTACTCCAATCTTGTGCAAAACGGCTTGGCTGTTGACTTAATAGAAATAGATATAGCACAAAGAATAAAGAAGTTTTTCCATTGAAATCAAAGGGAAAAGACACTTTGGGTGACATTTTCTTTCCTAAACATAATAGAGCTACACATTTTGGACAGAATGTAGGAAATGTGGTACTCCAATTATGTGCAACTCGGCATGGCTGTGGCATTAATAGAAATTAAGTTATAAGAAAAAGAAAAATGAAGTTTTTCCATCGAAATCAATGGGAAAACAAACTTTGTGCGATATTTTCTCTCCTATATAACATAGAAGTGTCAAGTTTATTGAGAATTCAGGGAATGATATACTCCAATAATTTATAAAACGGCATGGCTGTAGCTTTAATAGAAATTGAGATATAGCAAAAAGAACAATGGAGTTTTTAAAATGAAATCAATAAGAATAACAATTTTAGCGATATTTTCACTCCTATGCAGCATAGAACTGTAAATTTTTGGGACATTGTAGGGAATGAGGTACTCCTATCAAGAGCAATACAACGTGGCTCTAACTTAAATAGAAATTGAGATATTGCAAAACGAAAAATGGAGATTTTACATTGAAATCAATGGGAAACATGCTTTGTGTGATATTTTCTCTCCTATACACCATAGAACTCTAAATTTTTGTGAGAAGGTAGGGAATTAGGTACTCTAATCATGTGTAAAACTGCATGGCTTTAGCTTTAATATCATAATTATCATTATTTCACCCTTCTCCTGCCTGCTACAGTGTCGGGTCTGCAGGTTCTGATCCTCCACTCTAGCCTATATCCAAACAGGTCTCTATCCACCCCACATGCCTCCATGTCCCTCTGAACCACCTGCGCCCACGTCCGTTTTGGTCTTCCCCTACCCCTGGTGCCGCCATCACCCTACGTTTTGCAATATCCTTATTAAGGTCCTCCTCTCCCCTTCTCATGACAAGCCAATGCTAGCTTAGGTGATTCTTCCTCATCTTTTCTGCAATTTCCCCCACTCTGAAGCTTCATCTAACGTAAGTGTTTCAGATTCTTTCGGCTCTTGACACCCCACTCATGTAGCACAGTATTAGCATCTCTGCCACTAACATTTGCCTCTCATGGTTCTTTCTAGCTGCTCAACACTCAGAGCCAAACAACATAGTAGGCCTAACGACAGTTCTATACACTTTGCCCTTCAGCTTACTTGGGACCAATTGGTCACACAAGACCCCACTTGCCTGTCTCCATTTCTGCCATACTTTCCTTCAATCCTATGCTTCACGTCTGAATCGTTCTGAACATTGCTCTGAAAAACAGATCCTAAATACCAGAACTCCTGCACCCCTGGTATCTTATAACCCCCACAACTGATCTTGCCCCCTTGTCCCTTGCCACTAAAATTGAAAGCAAAGTACTCGTCTTCTTCATGTTCACCTTAAGGATGGCAATCTCCATTGACGTTTTGATGTCATTCAGGCCCTTTTGTGAATCCTCTTTGGGCTAATCCAAACTTCCCACGTCATCGGCAAATGCCAGACACTGAGGGTCCCATTCCTCTATTCCCATTAACAGCTTGTCCACTACTAGGGTAAATAGATATGGGCTGAGTGCTGACCCTTGATGCACCCCAAGCTGCCAATTTAAGCATGCAGTGTTTCCCCATGCTGTCCTCACCCTAGCAATGGAACCCACATACATATGGCCCTCATCTACTTCTTTCTTTCTTAAAATGCTCTACAGTACCTGTCTAGGAACATTATCATGGGCCTTCTCCTGGTCAATGAGTAGAGCATGCAGGTCCTTCTTTGCTGCTCTGTTTCTCTGTCATCTGTTATAGAATAAAGATTGGTGCCATGGTGGACCTACCTGGCATAATCCCAAATTGATTTTCCTGAACACTAGTTTAGGTTTCTGAGGTGACATTCCATGACTCACTCCCACAGTTTCATAGAATGGCTCATCAGCTTTATGCCTCTATAGTTTCAACAATCCTGGGCATCTCCTTTGCCCTTGAACAGTGGAACTACCCAAATATCTCTCCATGAAGATGGCATCATGTCACCATTTGCTCACTTATTGAAAAGTTTCCCTAGCCATGTAATTCTTAAGGTTTGTAAGGCCAACGTCAAATGTCAAAGTGCCAAACGTCATGGGTATCTTATCAGGGCCTACTGCTTTCTGACCTTTCATCTTTTGAAGGGCACTTACTATTTCATCCTCAATCACTCTGTCCACTGCCAGTGGTGAATGAGGGTTGCTATCTGTGATTGTTGCACAATTGGCAGAATTTAAGAGGCTCTGGTAGTATTCTTCCCATCTGTTGATTACCTCTGCTTGTTGAAACAGGACCCTGCCCTTGGAATCCTTGATCATTACGGCCCTGGTGACATCCTTACTATTTCTGTCCCTCGTCTTACCAGTCTAAATACTGCTTTCTCTCCATCCAATGTCCCCAGCTTTTCATAGAGAGCATCATACTTCTGATACTTGGCCAGGGCAACAGGTCTTCTGGCATTTTTCCAAGCATTAACATAATCGGCCTTTGAAACGTGATCCCCTGTTTCTCTCCACCTATGAAAAGCCTCCTTCTTTATTTTTATGGCTGCTTCCACCTCCTCATTCCACCACCATGTCTGTCTACCCTGGTTAGTGCCTCCTAATCTACCCATGCCTAACAGCCCCTCTCCACATCTCCTAATCTTCCTAGCAACTGATTCCCACATAGCATTAGCTGGCCCATCCCAGTCCCAGTCTACCTTTCTGATAATCTCCTTCTGGAATTCACCTGCCTTGGTGGGTAACTTCTATTACCTGCTATCTAATTCTTTTTCCAGGTGTGTTTCCTAACTATCCCCTTTACTAAAATTTCCATTATGAGAAACTTATGGCCACTCTCCTTGTGGAAATCCTACTCTCTACCCTATGTTGGTTCCAAACCATGAAAAAAATCTATTTGGGATCTCCCCTGTGGTGATTGGAAAGTTATTAGGTGCATTTCCCTCTTACTGAACCATGTATTTGCCAATGCACAGCTGTGTACTCTTGCTGTTTCAAGGACCTTCTGCCCCTCAGGGTTGATTGTCCCATACCCCCTTACCCCATGTACTTCCTCATATCCCAGACCATCCTTACCCACATGTGCATTAAAGTCTCTTAATATCTAGTCGCTCATTTCCCTTGCCCTGTCCACATGTGCTATTTTCTGATTGAACCACATCATCAATGTCGTCCCAAAACTCTGCTTTTGTTGTATCCCACAGGCATTCTTGGGGGGCATATTCACTAATGAAGTGGAGCCCAATACCCTCCCACACAACTGTAACTAACATTATCCTACAACTAACTCTCTTAAATGAAGTGATTCTCTGCTGTAACTAATTACTTAATACAATACCCACGCCATTTTTTCCCTCTTTGCTTCTTGTGTAAATCAGTTTGTATCCCTCACCAAAAGCCCTTGACCTATTTTCCTTCGACTTTTTCTCTTGGAGGAATGCAATACTCATCATAATATGATTTAGGGTTGCAAATAGTTCCCCAGTTTTCCGAAAGAGGGTTCCCACATTCGAGTTAACAAATCACAGTCTAACCCCCTTATTAGAAGCTTTGGCTCTGACTTGGGGCATAGCAGTTATATGCCAAGAACCCACAGTAATAGTGGCAGAGCTACCTGTGAGGAAGTGCCATCCAACCTCACAGGAGACTATCAGTTGTTGTCTAATCATCCCCAAGTGATTGGAGGTCTCACACTCACCTGGTATTCTACCCTTCACACCTTACACTTGAATCAAAAACTTACATGCTAATAGTAAGAGATTAATAATTTATAGCAATAATAGCCACAATAAAAAAATAAATAAACCCTTAAGTTAGGGTGCCAACCGTTCCAGTGAGAAAGTGGAAAAAGAAAGAAGGAAAGAAAGAAAAATAAACAAACAAACAACCCAGAAAAGTGGTTGGTGGCGGCCTGGATGACTGCTTGTCTGGAGAGATAAGCGCTTCACTGCTCTGCAAAGCACAAGAGGAGATGTGATGGCGTCGATAGGGTTATTATTGCCTGCAACTCTCAAAAAATCACTACCATGTCTTGCTTCTGTTTACAGCTTCACTCTCGCCTTCCTACCTTTTGTTACCTGGCTGTTCTACCTTGCAAAAAGGGTTTGTCTTATTCTTCTTTGGTTTATATTTCCCTTCAAAAATGCCAATTTTCACTCTAAAGCAAAAAGAAGCTTGCCACCGTCATGCGACCCCTAGTGGTCTGACCATGACTGTAGCTATAATACAAATTGAGATATAGCAAAAAGCAAATGAAGTTTTTACAAAGAAATCAACGGGAAAACATTTTGTGCTTCATATTCTCTCCTATACAAGATAGAACTGTAAATTTTTGTGAGAATGCAGGGAAGCAGGTACTCCAATCTTGTGCAAAATGGCATTGCTGTAGCCATAATAGAAATTGAGATACAGAAAAAAAGAAAAATGGAGGTTTTACATTGAAATTGATGGAAAAACACATTTTGTGCAATAATTTCTCTCCTATACAAGATAGAAATGTAAAGCTTTGGGAGAATGTAGGGAATAAGGTACTCCAATCATGTGCAAAATGGCATGGCTGTAGCTTTAAATGAAATTGAGATATAGCAAAAAGAAATATAAAGATGTTCCATTGAAATAAATGGAAAAGCACACTTTGTGTGATATTTTCTCTCCTATCAACATACAACTGTCAATTTTTCGAGAATGTAGGGGATGAGGTACTCCTATCATGTGAAAAACGGCATCACTTTAGCTTTAAAAGAAATTAAGACGCAAAAAGAAAAATGAAGATTTTACATTGAAATTAAGAAGAAAACTCACTTTAAGGAATATATTCTCTCCTACACAATATATGAATGTAAATTTTTGTGAGAATGTAGGGAACGAGGTACTCTAATCATGTGCAAAACGGCATGTCTGTAGCTGTAAAAGAAATTGAGATGTAGCAAATAGGAAAATAAAGTATTTACATTGAAATCAAAGGGAAAACACACTTTGTGCAATATTTTCTCTCCTATACAACATAGAACTGTAAGTTTTTCTGAGAATGTAGGAATTGAGGTACTTCAATAATCAGCAAAATGGCGTGGCTGTACCTTTAATATGAATTGAGATATAGCAAAAAGAAAATGGATTTTTTTTTACATTGAAATCAATGTATAAATACACTTTTAGTGAATATTTTATCTCCGATACAAAATAGAAGTTTAATTTTTTTTTTAGAATGCAGGCAATGAGGTATTCCAATCATATGCAAAATCGCATGCCTTTAGCTTTAATCTTCAAGCACTCGTATGGGTGGCAAATTGGCCGCCAAATTAAATGAAATTTTGTGCCACTATAGCAGGACTGAATAAATGATTGGGACCACCTAGTATTCTCAAGTTGTATATTTAGTCACAACTTGTAATTAAAAATTTTTTTCCAACTCATGTCATTTTGGAGCAATTCGTTTTCAAAGTAGCTGGGGTTGTGGAGGATTAGACAAATGGCCATTCTGCTGCCTCACAAGTTCATAGGAAAGTTTTTCCCCATAGCGTGGCTCCATGGCACAAAGCACTGCAGATCCATGGTCCGACTTTCAGGGTGCCACTATTGGGGTTTGACCATTGTGGTCCAACTAGCAGGGGCCCACTGCCAGAGTCCCAGTATGAGTGCCCAAGTATCAGGGTCTGACTATCATGGTCCCAGTATGAGGGCCCAAGTATCAGGGTCCGACTATCATGGCCCCAGTTTCATTTTCTAAGTACAAGACTGAAGGTATCAAGGTCCCAGTACCAGGGTCCCAGGATTATGGTCCCAGAATCAGGGTCCGTCTATCAGGGTCGTACTATCATGGTCCCACTATCATAGTATCAGGGTCCCAGTGTAAAGGCCCTAGTATCAGGGTCTGAGAATCAGGGTTAAGATATCATGGTCCAAGTATCAAGGTACCAGAATCAGGGTAACACTAGGTCACATCTAGTTTAGTTTCTAATTTAATTTCGTTTATATCTGTTTAATTAACTAGATTTGTCATGATGCTTTCTATAAACATCTAGTAAACTGCCATATGCAAAGAAAAATGAGAGGTGGCCAGTCTACCGCCTTGCGAGCTTGAATGTCTTTCAAAATAATGCAAGCGCTTGAAGGTTAAAAGAAATTGAAATATTGCAAAAAAGAAAAATGGCGTTTTTACTTTAAAATCAATAGGAAAACACACTTTTAGATATATTTTCTTTCTTATACAACATATAACTGTAAATTTTTGTGAGAATATAGGGAATGAAGTACTCCAATCACTAGCAAAAAAGCATGGCTGTAGCTTACCAGAAATTGCTTACATTGAAATCAATGGGAAAACACACTTTGAGTGAATATAGAGAATGAGGGAATGAGGTACTCCAATTATCAGCAAAACGGCATGGCTGTACCTTTAATATAAATTTAGATACAGCAAAAAGAAAATGGAATTTTTTACATTGAAATCAATGCATAAACACACTTTGAGTGAATATTTTCTCTCCTATACAAAATCGAAGTTTAATTTTTTTTTTGAGAATGCAGGCAATGACGTATTCCAATCATATGCTAAATCGCATGCCTTTAGCTTTAAAAAAAATTGAAATATAGTAAAAAGAAAATGGAATTTCTTACATCAATATTTTTTACATCAATTGAAATCAATAGGGAAAAACTTTGTGTGAATATTTTCTCTCCTAAACAAAACAAAACTGTAAATTTTTTCTAAAAATGTAGGCAATGAGGTACTGCAATCATGCACTAAATCGCATGCCTTTAGCTTAAATAAAAATTGGGATATACCAAAAGGAAAAATGAAGATTTTACATTGAAATCAATGTGAATAGACATTTTAAGAGATATTTTCTCTCCAATACAATATAGAAATGTGGATTTTTGTTAGAATGTAGGGAATGAGGTACTCCAATCATGTGCAAAACGGCATGGCTTCTGCTTTAATAGAAATTGAGGTAAACCAAAAAGAAAAATTTAGTTTTTACATTGAAATCACTAAGAAAAAACACTTTGTGCTATATTTTCTCTCCTATGCAACATAGAACTGTAAATTTTTGCAAGAATGTAGGGAATGAGGTACTCCAATCATGTGCAAAACCTCATGGGTGTAGCTTACCAGAAATTGAGATATGGCAAAAAGAAAAATGGACTTTTCACATTAAAATCAATGGGAAAACACACTTGTGCGATATTTTCTCTCCTAAACAACATTAAACTGTAATTTTTTGTGAGAAAGTAGGGAATGAGGTACTCTAATCATGTGCAAAACCGCATGCCTGTAGCTTTAATAGAAATTTAAATATAGCAAAAAAATGGATTGTTTAAATTGAAATCAATTGTAAAACACACATAGTGCGATATTTTCTCCATAACAACCACATAGAACTGAAAATTTTTACAAGAATGTAGGTAATGATTAGAAAAAATGAAAAATAGAGGTTTTAAATTGAAATCAGTGGGAAAACACACTTTGTGCGATATTTTTTATTCTTTTAAACATAGAACTCTAAATTTTTATAAGAATTTAAAGAATTAGGTACTCCAATCATTTGCCAAACAGCATTGCTGTAGCTTTAATGGAAATTAAGATTTGGAAAAAATGGAGTTTTGAAATTAAAATCAAAGGGAGAACACACTTTGTGTGATATTTTTTTTACCTTTGAACATAGAACTGTAAATTTTTGCAAAAGTGTTGGAAATGAGGTACTCCAATCATGGGCAAAGTAGAATTTCTGTAGGTATAAATGGAATTGAGATATAGCAAAAAGAAATATATAGTATTTCCATTGAAAACAATAAGAAAACACACTTTGTGTGGTATTTTTTTTCCTTTATGTAATAGAAAAAGAATTTGTGAACAGAATGTAGGGAATGAAGTACTACAATCATGTGCAAAACAGCATGGCTAAAGCTTTAATAAAAATCAAAATATATAGTAAAAGGAAAAAGGGATTTTTTATTCAAATCAAAGGAATGCTAACTTTGTGCAATATTTACTGTCCTATACAACATTGAACTATAAATTTTTGGCAGAATGTAGGGAATGAGGTACTGCAATCCTGTGCAAAATGGCATGGCTGTGGCATTAAGAGAAATTCAGATATAGAAAAAAAATGGAGTTTTTATATTGAAATCAATATGAAAACACACTTTGTGTGAAATTTTCTCTCCTATACATAGTGAAATCAAAACTTTTATCCAGAATGTTGGGAATATGGTTCCAATCATGCACAAAACGGCATGGCTTTAGCAATAATAGAAATTGAAATATTGGAAAAAAAGAAAAATGGAGTTTTGACATTGAAATCAATTCAAAAGCACACTTTGTGTAATATTTTCTGTCATATACATCATAGAATTGTAATATTTTGCAGGAATGTAGGAAATTGCAAAACGGCTTCTTTGTAGCTTTAATAGAAATAGAGATATGGTAAAATGAAAAATGGAGTTTTTAAATTGCAATCAATAGGAAAACACACTTTGTGTAATATTATCTTTCCTTTACATAATAGAATCATAACTATTATTCAGAATGTTGGGAATGTGGCACTAGAATCATGTGTAAAACGGCATGGCTGTAGCTTTAATAGAAACTGAGTTATAGGAAATAGAAAAATGGAGATTTTACATTTAAATCTGTGGAACAAACACTTTGTGTGATATTTTTTCTTCAAAACAACTTTAAACTGTAAATTTTTGCAAGAATGTAGCGAATGAGGTACTCCAATCCTCTGCAAAATGGTGTGGCTGTAGCTCTAATAGAAAATTAAATATAGCAAAAATAAAAATGGAGTTTTTAAATTGATATGAATAGGAAAAAATACTTTGTGCAATATTTTCTCTTCAATACAACATAAAGGCTGTAAACTTTGGCGAGATTGTCAGGAATGAGGAACTCCAATCATGTGCAAAACTGCAAGGCTGCAGTTCTAATAGAAATTCACATATAGAAAAAAGAAAAATGAAGTTTTTACATAGAAACCAATTGGAAAAGCACTGTGTGATATTTTGTCTCCTATACGTAATAGAATCATAACTTTTATTAATAATATTGCGACTGTGTTACTCCAATGATGTGCAAATCGGCATGGCTGTGGCTTTAAAATAAATTTTGATAAGAAAAAAGAAAAATGGATATCTTAAATAGAAATCAATGGGAAAACACAATTTGTGCAATATCTTCATTCCTATACATAATAGAATCGTAACTTACATCCAGAATGTTGAAAATGTGGTACACAAATCATGTGCAAATCGGCATGGCTGTATCTTTAATAGAAATTTAGTTATAGCTAAAGGAAAAATGGAGTTTTTCATTAAAATCATTATTTTATATACAACATAGAACTGTAAATATTTGCAAGGATGTAGGGAATGAAGTACTCCAATCATATGCAAAACGTCACGGCTGAAGCTTGAAAAGAAATTGAGATATAGCAGAATGAAAAATGCAGTTTTTAAATTGAAATCAATAGGAAAACACTTTTTGCAATATTCCCTCTCCTATACATAAAAGAATTATAACTTTTATCCAGATTGTTGGGAATGTGGTACTCCTATCATGTGCAAAACGGCATGGCTGTACCTTTAATGGACCTCTAATACACACTTTGTGCAAAATTTTTATTCCTATACATAATAGAATCGTAACTTTCCTCCAAAATGTAGAGAATGAGGTACTTAAATCATGTGCAAAACGACATGGCTGTAGTTTTTATAGAAATTGAGATATAGTAAAAAGCAAAACAAACTTTTTCCATTAAAATCAAAAGGAAAACACAGTTTCTGCGATATTTTTTCTCCTATACAACATAGAACTGTAAATTTTTGTGAAAATGTAGGGAATGATGTACTTTTATCATGTGCAAAACGGCCTTACTGCAGCTTTAATAAAAATTCAGATATAGTTAAAAGAAAAATGGAGTTTTTACATTGAAATCAATAAGAAAATCCACTTTTTGCAATATTTTTTTTCCTATACATAACAGAATCATATCTTTTATCTGGAATATTGGATATGTGAAACTTCAATTATGTGAAAAACAGCATGGCTTTGGCTTTAATGGAAATATAGATATAGCAAGATGGAATTTTTACATTGTAATCAAAGGGAAAAATTACTTTTTGCAATATGTTCTCTCATATACAACAAAGAACTTTAAAATTTTATGAGAATGTAGGGAATGAGCTTCTCCTATCTGGTGCAAAATGTCATGCCTATTTCTTTAATAGAAATTGAGATATAGGAAAAAGAAAAATGGTTTTTACATTGAAATCCATAGAAAAACAAACTTTATACGACATTTTCTCTTCTATACAACATAGAAAGGTATATTTTTGCAAAAATGTAGAGGATCAGGTACTCCAATCATGTGCAAAACGGCATGGCTGTACCTTTTATAGAAAGATGGAGTTTTTACACTGAAATCAATAGGAAAATACGCTTTGTGCGATATTTTTATTCCTATACATAACAGAATCATATCTTTAATCAGGAATCTTGGAAATGTGGTACTCCATTGATGTGGAAAACAGCATTGCTGTAGCTTTAATAGAAATTTAGATATAGAAAAATGGAATTTTTACATTGTAAACAATGGGAAATATCAGTTTTTGCTAATATGTTCTATCATATACAACAAAGAACTGTAAATTTTTGCCAGAATTTAGGAAATGTAGTACTCCTATCTAGTGCAAAATGTCATGCCTGTTATTTAATAGAAATTGAGATATAGCAAAAAGAAAAATGGTTTCTACATTGAAATCAATAGAAAAATACACTTTGTTCAATATTTTCTCTCCTATACAACATTGAACTGTAAATTTTTTGGGAATGTAGGAAATGTGGTACTCCTATCATGTGCAAAACACCATGGCTGTAGCTTTAATAGAAATTGAGATTTAGTAAAACGAAAAATGGTTTCTACATTGAAATCAATAGAAAAATACACTTTGTGAAATATTTTCTCTCTTAAACAACATTGAACTGTAAATTTTTTTGGGAATGTAGGAAATGTGGTACTCCTATCATGTGCAAAACAGCATGGCTGTAGTTTTAATAGCAATTAAGATATAGTCACACGAAAAATGGACTTTTTACATTGAAAAAAATTGGAAAAAACACTTTGTGCATAATTTTTATTCCTATACATAATAGAATCGTAACTTTTCTCCAGAATGTTGGGAATTTGGTAATCCAATAATGTGCAAAACGGCATGGCGGTAGCTTGAATAGAAATTGAGATATTGCAAAATCAAAAATGGAGTTTTTAAATTGAAATTAATGGGAAAACACACTCTGTTCATTATGCCCTCTATATGTGACAGATTTGCAAATTTTTTCCATAAAAATGTAGGGAATGTGGTACTCCAATCATGTGGAAAACGTCATGGCTGCAGCTTTAGAAAAAAAAAAAGGAATTGTTAGAAGAAAAATGGAGTTTTTAAATTGAAATCATTTGGAAAAACACACTTTGTGCAATATTTTCTCTCCTATACAACATAGAACTGTAAGTTCTTTTCTGGAATGTAGGGAATCAGGTACTTCAATGATGTGCTGATCAGCATGGCTGTAGCTTTAATAGAAATTTCTATATAGAGAAAGGAAAAATCTAGTTTTTACATTAAAATTATTGAGAAAAAAGACTTTGTGCAATATTTTTTTGCTTATAAATAATAGAAACATAATTTTTACCTAGAATGTTGAGAATGTGGTATACGAATCATTTGCAAAACGGCATGGCTGAAGGTATAATAGATTTTCGGATATAGCAAAAAAAATGGAGTTATTACATTGTAAGAAAATGGGAAAACACACTTTGTGCGACGTTTCCTCTTCTATACAACAAATAACAGTATATTTTCCAAGAATGTAGGGAATCAGGTTCTGCAATCATGTGCAATACGGAATGGCTGTACGTTTTATAGCAAAAAGAAAAATTGAGTTTTTACATTGAAATCAATGAAAAAACAAACTTTTTTCGATATTTTCTCTCCTATACAACATAGAACTGTATTTTTTGCAAAAATGTAGGTAATGAAGCACTCCAAATCACGTGCCAAACAGCATTGCTGTATCTTTAATAGAAATTGAGATATAGAAAAAGAAATATAGAGTTTTTACATTGAAATCAATCGGAAAACACACTTTTTGCGATATTTTCTCACCTATGCTATAAAAAAATATGAATTTATGGGAGAATAGAGGGGTTGAGATACCCAAATCATGTGCAAAACGCCATGGCTGTAGCTGTAATAGAAATTGAGATAAAGCAAAAAGAAAAATGGAGTTATTGCATTGAAAACAATGTAAAAACACACTTTGTGCAACATTTTCTCTCCTTTAAAGCATAGAAAGGTATATTTTTGCAACAATGTATGGGATCAGGTACTTCAATCATATGCAAAACGGCATGGCTGTACCTTTTATAAAAATTGAGATATAGGAAAAAGAAAAATGGAGTTTTTACATTGAAATCAATGGGAAAACACAATGTGCGGTATTTTCTCTTTTATCACAACCTATAACTGTAAATTTTTGTGAGAGTGTAAGGAATAAGGTACTGCAATCATGTGCAAAACGGCATGGCTGTAGCTTTAATAGAAATTGAAATCAATGGAGAAACCCACATTGTGTAATTTTTTCTCTCCTATATAAACATAGAACTGTAAATTTTTGCGAGAATGTCAGGAATTAGGAACTCAAATCATCTGCAAATCGCAATGGCTGTACCTTAAATAGAAATTGAGATATAGCAAAAAGAATCATGAAGGTTTGACCTTGAAATCAATGGGAAAACACATTTTGTGTGACACTTTCTTACCTATACATAACAGAATCATTAGTTTTATCAAGAATTATGGGAACGTGGTACTCCAAGCATGGGTAAAGCAGCATCGTTTAGGTGGGTTTAGCTGGTTTATGTAGGTTTAGCATTCTTCACATTCACTATAAAAGGTCACAAGACCCTTCTGAAGTGGATGGGATGAGGGGAAGATTGGAGAATTGTTGGAAAGGAGGAGGGGGAAAGGGGTTTTCAACAAACAAGTATTTACAATTTGCTTTTGCCTCTATTTCCACTATACAAAAATCTAATGGGAGCTAGGAAGCATTAGTGGAGAAAGGAAATTGTTACTCAACCTCAAACACCTCATATAAATAAGTAAGATAAATAAAATGCAGAAGTTAAATATGAAAGGTATAAAAAATAAACAATAAAAACCCTAAATAAAGGCAAATATTTTAAATAGTAAAAGCCTAGATGTAAAATAAAATAAATAATAAAGATAAAAAGGAGAAAATGCACTAATACACCAATAATGCAAAATACAAAAAGATGGTAGAAGACGGCGGAATTTATATCATAATTAAAGCCAAACAAATGAATATGCAGTAGTATAGTATTTAGGAGTTTAGAGACTATTAATTTAAAGACAAAAATGTATCCACTTAAGATGGCCTCATCTCATGAAGAACAGGGAGGAGTTTATTCTTTAAAGAATTCTAAGTTATAAAAAGTCATCAATATTTAAATTGAGGGAATAAAAATCCCATTGTGCATGATAGATAGGTTTACTAAAATCCCCATGCATGCTTAAAGAAAACTTTTTGGCATGAGTGACGGCCAGGGACATTTTTTTGCAAACAGCTGAGGGGAGTAGGGCAGTCAATATGGTTTGCCTAGAAGCGATAGAGCCATATAACCCTAGAGTATATTATGAATTTCCTGAGAATTAACCCTTGTGTCTACAGAGCCTTAGCTGGTAGGTGGTATTGTGGCTCTGATTTGAATTCTTTATCTGCAAGGCATTATCATGTGGTTTTCTTATTTTTTTAAAGCTGATGAACAGCATGTTGACCAGCAAATTAAACAATAAGAAATTTGGGGTTTAACTAGCCTCTCAAATAGTAGGGCCTGTAGATGTGGAAGATGAGACATGCCCTTTATATATATAATGGCATAATAAGCCTGCTTTATCTTCAGGTTTAGCTTGTGCAGATGAAATTGAAAGGTAAGTTATGGGTCAAGGAACACTCCCAAGTCTCTTATCACCATGATTCTTGGCACTGGTAAGCCATTTATAAAATAAAAACGTTGGAAAATCGGATTTTAGATCCAATAGAAGGACATGATAGCATTCTTGGTATAATTCAAAGCCTAGGGCAACCTGCAACCCCAATGTATCATGACTGTCTGATATAATCCTTTACAATTTTAGGTTGACAGTGAACTACAATCGACCTACTTCAGGAAGTATTATTATGTAAATGTCATTTAGATAAATACTATAAAGGAGTGGACTGAAAACACTCCTATGAGGTAATCCGCCATTTTGAAGGTAATATTGGTAACTCAGGATGTGACCGATTTTAACATAGTTTTGCCTCTGAGGTAAATATTGCCAAGAAACTCTAGTAGTTCCCACAAAGCCCAGAAAAAGATAGTTTATCCAGAAGAAGAGGAATACACACTCTATCAAAGGCTTTGGAAAGTGCCAGGTAGAGCACTTCCACCTGGCGCCTTTCCTGAACCCCTCATTAATGTTATTTATGTTTGTCAACAAATTAGTTTCTTTAGATCTCCCCTTGAAGAAGCCATGCTGTGCTGAGTCTAGAAAAGGCAAGGACCACTATACCATCTTTTTATGTATTATGTTTTCAAATATCTTAATGATGGGTGACATAGTAGACACTGGACAATAACTAGACAAAACCTAATGGGGACCACTTTTGTAGATGGGTATGATGTGAGCCACTTTCCAAGTGGAAGGGACAAACTGATATTGAAGACAGATGGTAAAGAGGACAGCCAGGATAAGGACCAAAAGATATCAATAGGCCTTTATTATAATCGGTGGTATATCTTCAGGGCCAGGATAAAAAGGTGATTTTCGCCTTCAAATACCCAACCAAACTTCAGTAGATGTAATTTTATTTCCAACAAGGGACTCACCTCCTTCTGGTAGCTGATAAGGATAATTATCCCAATCACTCCTTGGGGAAAGCCTTACAAGCCCTGTGGAATAATGATCACAGAAAGCTTTTCCAATTTTAAGTTCATCTGCAGTGATCTGACAGCCAGCAATAACAGCAATTCTCATGGTAGAGTTGGCCATCAACTGCTTATACAGAGACCATAATGCGTGAGGAGAATTTTTCTTCACAAATAAACGTATTAGAAATAGTTGTCTGTCCCAAATGAACAGCTGCTTTACTTTTGCTAATACACTTTCAAATCTATGATGAGTGGCCACAGAAGGGTTGTACTTCTTAGCTGAAATTAGGTGCCTTTTAAACTTAATAAGACGTATTAGCTCTAAGCTGAACAGAGGTAGAAAATTAGGAAATCTCCTGAATGACTGCTTTCTTGGTATACAGTCACTCATGGCTTGTAATTAGTTAGAATGAAAAAATCCACTGCTTGTTGGTGATCTTAGAACGATTCAAGAATATTCAAATATGTGCTACTGAAGAGGCAATGGAGATGCTCAAAATTTCCCTTATGCCAAAAAACCTCTGGGTACTTCAAAGAGGATATTGGGTAAGACAAAGATAAGAACCCCACTTACAGTGAGAATTGCAGAGCTGGATGATGTGAGTCCAATTGAGACAGTGGCACCACCGTTTGGATTTTAAAGCCCATATATGTGAAACAAAGGTCTAAGAGACAATGATTTTAATCAAAAACACTATTGAGCTGGCATAGATTGAGGTAGTTACCAAAGCTATTAAAGAAATAATTTTTGCAGCCTGTGTAACGCCCAAGAACCCTAAAAAAGGAGTTGAAAAATTAATGTGTGGGTGATTAAAGCAACCCAAAATAATCGCTGAGCTAACAGTTACAAGCCTTGTGGAACGCATATCAATGTCAGAAGTATAGACTGTAGAGAATGTAGCAGGAGAAAAATAACAAGTGACCAATGTGATTGGCTGGAGATTAGATGCCAGTGGTGGTATATAGGTGTAGCTTTAATAGAAATTGAGATATACTGAAAAGAAGAATGAAGTTTTTACATTGAAATTGATAAAAAACACTCTTTGTGTGATATTTCCTCTCATATACAACATAGAACTAAATTTTTGTGAGAATGTAGGGAATGAGGTACTCCAATCATGCACAAACCAGTATTGCTGTAGCTTTAACAGAAATTGGGACATAGCAAAAAGAAAAATGGAGGTTTTATATTTAAATCAATGGCAAAACACATTTTGTGCAATATTTTCTTCCTTTACATAATAGAAACACAACTTTTATTCAGAATGTTGGGAATGTGGTACTGGAATAATATGCAAATCAGCATAACTGTACTTTTCATAGGAATTGAGTTATAACCATTCAAAAAATGGAGTTTTAACATTGAAATCAATTTGAAAACATATTTTGTGCGATGTTTTCTCTCCTATACAAAACAGAAAGGTAAAATTTTGGTTTGGGAGAATGTAGGGAATGATGTAATCCAATCATGAAACTAATGGCATGGCTGTATGTTTAAGAAAAATTTAGATATAGCTAAAAGAAATATTAAGTTTCCCTACATGATAGAACTGCTAAATGTTTGGTCAGAATGTAGGGAATGTGAAACTCCAATCATGTGCAAAGTGGCATGGCTGCAGCTTTAATAGAAATTGAGATATCACAAAAAGAAAAATGGAGTTTTTACATTGAAATCATTAAAACAACATGCTCTGCTCAGTATTTTTTTCTCCTATAAAACATAGAACTGTAAATTTTTATGAGAATGTAGGGAATCATGTGAAAAACGGCATGGCTGTAGGTTTAATAGAAATTGGGATATTAAAAAAGGAAAAAGAGAGATTTTACATTGATATCAATGAAAAAACTCTCTCCTATGTAACATTCCCTAGCACATTCCCAACATTCCCACATTCCCTACATTCCTACATTCCTACATTCCCACATTACCACATTCCCACATACCACATTTCCCTACATTTACTCCACAATTTTAAGTTCTTTTATGTATAGAAAAGAAAATATTGCACAATGTGTGATTTCCTATTGATTTCTATAGAAAAACCCTATTTTTGTTTTTGCGATATCTCAATTTCTGTTAAAGCTACAGCCATTCCGTTTTGCACATGATTGGAGTACCTCATTGCAAACATTCTTGCAAAACTTTAGTTCTATGTTGTATAGGAGAGAAAATATAGCACAAAGTGTGTTTTTCTATTGATTTCAATGTAAAAAACTCCATTTTTTTGCCATTTCTTAATTTCTATTAAAGCTACAGGCATGCCAATTTTAAAATGATTAGAGTACCTCATTCCCTACATTCTAACAAAAATTTACAGTTCTATGTTGTATAGGAGAGAAAATATTGATTTCAATGAAAAAAACTAAATTTTTCTTTTCACTATATCTCAATTTTTATTAAAGCTACAAGCATGCCGTTTTGAACATGATTATAGTACCTCATTTCCGTCATTTTTTTTTCATTAATTTCAATGTAAGAACGTCATTATTTTATATCTTAATTTTTATTTAAGCTACAGCCATTCCTTTTTGCACATGATTAAAGTACCACATTCCCAAAATTCTGGATAAATGTTATAATTTAATTATTTATAGGTATAAAAATATCGCAAAAAGTGTATTTCTCTATTGATTTCAATTTAAAAACTATTTTTCTTTTCATTTGAATTTCTACTAGAGCTACAGCCATGACGTTTTCCACCAGAATGGAGTACTTCATTTCCTACATTCTGGCAAAAATTGACATTTCCATGTTGTATAGGAGAGAAAATATCACACAAAGTGTGTTTTCCCATTAAATTCAATGAAAAATCTTCATTTTTCAATATCTTAATTTCTTTTAAAGCTACAGCCATGCCGTTTTGCACATCATTGGAGTACCACATTCCCAACTTTTTGGAGAAAAGGTATGATTCTAAAATTTCGCTCAAATTTTCTTTTTTAATTAATTTCAATGTGAAAACTGCATTTTAATTTTTAAAATATCTTAATTTCTATTTAAGCTTAAGCCCTGCCGATTTGCACATGATTGGAGTACCTTATTCCCTACATTCTCTTAAAAATTTACAATTCAATGCTATATAGGAGAGGAAATATCGCACAAGGTGTGTTTTTCCATTGATTTCAATGTAAAAACACTTTTTTCTTTTTGCTATATTTCAATTTCTGTTAAAGATAGAGCCGTGGCGTTTTGCACCATATTGGAGCACCTCATTCCTAACATTTTTGCAAAAATTTACATTTCCATGTTGTATAGGAAAGAAAATATCGCACAAAGTTTGTTTTCTCATTGATTTCAATGAAAAAAGTCCATTTTTGTTTTTGCTTCATTCATTTTAACGAAAAAACTTCATTTTTCTATATTTCAATTTCTATTAAACCTACAGCCATGCCATGTATTTTTTGTAGACAACGTATTGCACAAAGTGTGTTTTCTTATTGATTTCATTGTGAAATCTCCATTTTTCATTTTGCTTTATCTGAATTTCAATTATAACTACAACCATGCAGTTTTAAATATTATTAGAGTTCATCATTCCCTACATTCTCAAAAAATTTACAGTTCTATTTTGTATAGGTGAGATAATATCGTACAAACCATGTTTTCCTATTGATTTCAATGTAAAAACTCAATTTTTCTTTGTGCTATATCTCAGTTTCTGTTAGAGCTACAGGAATGTCGTTTTACACATGAGTGGGGTACCTCATTCCTACAATTTGAAGTTCTATGTTGTACAGGAGAGAAAGTGTCGCACATAATCTAGTTTCCTATTGATTTCAATGTAACAACTATTAAATCTAATGCCATGCCGTTTTGTAAATGCCTGGAGTACCTCATTACCTATATTCTCAAAAAAAATTTACAGTTCTACTTTGTATAGGTGAGATAATATCGCACAAATTGTTTTTCCCTTTGTTTTAATTGTAAAAACTCCATTTTTCTATTTGCTCTACCTCAATTTCTATTAAAGCTACAGTCATGCAACTTTGCACATGATTGAAGTACATCATTCCCTAAATGGTCGTGAAAATTTGCAGTTCTATGGTAAATGAAAGAGAAAATAACTCAAAAAGTTTCCTTCTTATTGATTTCAATGTAAAAAGTCAATTTTTCTTAATGATATATCTCAAATTCTATTAAAGCTACAGCCATGCGATTTTGAACATTATTGGAGTCCCTTATTCTTTACATTCTCAATAAAATTTACAGTTCTATGTTGTATAGAGGAGAAAATATTGCATTGTATTTTCTCATTTATATCAATGTAAGGAATTTATTTTTCTTTTTGCTATCTATCAATTTCTATGAAAGCTACAGCCATGCAATTTTCCAACTGAGTGGAGTATCACATTCCTTACATTCTGAAAAAAAGATATAATTCTATTATATATAGAAAAGAAAATATTGCAACATGCCGTTTTGCACATGATTGTGGTACCTCATACCCTATATTCTCACAACAATTTACAATTCTATGTTTATTAGGAGAGAAAATATCACACAAAGTCTGTTTTACCATTGATTTAAATGTAAAAACTTCATTGTTTGGCTATCTCTCAATTTCTATAAAAGCTACAGCTGTGCTGTTTTACACATGATTGGAATACCTTATTCCCAACATTCTGGATAAAAGTTATGATTTTCTTATTTATAGGAATAAAATTGATTTCGATTTTTTTTTTGATTTCAACTTTTCACTTAACTATATCTAACTTTCTATTAAAGCTACAGCCATGCCATTTTGCACATGGCAGGAATACCTCATTCCCTACATTCTCACAAAAATTTACAGTTCTATGTTTTAAAGGAGAGAAAATATTGCAGAAAGTGTGTTTTCCCATTAAATTTAATGAAAACTCCACTTCTCCTTTTGCTATATCTCAATTTGTGATAAAGCTAAAGTTATGCTGTTTTGCACATCATTGGAGTACCTCATTCACTACATTCTTGCAAAAATTTACAGTTTTATGTTGTATGGGAGAGAATTTAACAAAAAAAGAGTTTTCTATTGTTTTTCAATGCAAAAACTTCATTTTTTTTTCCTATATCTCAATTTCCATAAAAAGCTATAGCCATGTTATTTTGCACATGTTTGGAGTACCACATTCCCAATATTCTGGATGCAAGTTTTGATTATATTATGTATATGGAAGAAGATATCACACAAAGAGTGTTTCCCATTGATTCCAAATGTAAAACTCCATTTTTCTTTTTGCTATATCTTAAGATTGAATAAAGCTACAGCCATTCTGTTCTGCTCATGATAGTGGTACCTCATTCCCTACTTTCTCAGAAAACTTTACAGTTATATAGTGTATAAGAGAGAAAATATCACACAAAGTGTGTTTTATCCTTGATAAAAATTCAAAAACTCCATTTTTCTTTTGGCTATATCTCAATTTCTATGAAAGTTACAGCCATGCTGTTTTGCACATAATTGGAGTACCACAATCCTTTCATTTTAGCTAAATTTGCAGTTCTGTTATGTATAGAAGATAAAATGCACAAAGTGCGATTTCTTATTTCTTTAAATTGAAAAACTTAATTTTTTCATTTTGCTATATCTCAATTACTATTAAAGCTGCAGCCAGGCCGATTTGCACATAATTGGAGTACCTTATTTTTTACATTCTCGAAAAAATTTACAGTTCTATGTTGTATAGGATAGAAAATATTGCACAAAGTGTGTTTTCCTATTGATTTTATTTTAAAAACTCCATTTTTCTTTTTGCTATATCTTAATTCCTATTAAAGCTACAGCCATGATATTTTGCCCATGATTGGAGTACCACATTCCCAAAATTCTGGATAAAAGTTATGATTCTATGATATATATGAAAGAAAAAACCGCAATAGGTGTGTTTCCCATTAATTTCAATGTAAAAACTCCATTTTTCCTTTTGCTATATCTCAATTTCTAGTAAAGCTACAGACATTCTGTTTTACACATGAAAATTCTACCACTTTATCTACATTCACAAAAAAATTTACAGTTCTATGTTGCATAGAAGAGGAAATATTACAAAAAGTTCGTATTTCCATTGATTCCAATGTAAAAACTCCATTATTCTTCTGCTGTATCTGAATTTTTATTAAAGCTACAGCCTTGGCGTTTTGCAAATGATTGGAGTACCTAATTCTCTACATTCTCGCAAAAGTTTAATGTTCTATGTTGTATAGGAGAGAAAATATCCCACAATGTGTGTTTACCATTGATTTGAATGTAAAAACTGTTTTTCTTTTTGCTATAACACAATTTCTATTAAAGCTACAGCCATGCCGTTTTGCACATGATAGGATTACCTCATTCCCTACAGTCTCAAAAAAATTTACAGTTCTATGTTGTATAGGAGAGAAAATATTGCACAAAATGTGTTTCCACGTTGATTTCAATTTAAAAACCTCCATTCTTCTTTTTGCTATATCTCATTTTCTACTAACGCTGCAGCCATCCCATTTTGCAAATGAATGCAGTACCACATTTCCTTCATTCTGGCAAAAAATTGCAGTTCTATGATGAATAGGAGACCAATTGCACAAAGTGCGTTTTCCCTATTTATTTCAACAGAAAAACTTCATTTTTCTTATTGATATTTCTCAGTTTCTATTGAGCTACAGCAATGCTGTTTTGCACATGTTTGGAGTGCCACATTTCCAACATTCTGCATAAAATTTGTCTATCTATTATGTATAGGATAGAAAGAATCACACAAAGTGTTTTTTTTTCATTGATTACAATAAAAAAACTTCATTTTTTGACTTTGCTATATCTCAAATTCTACTAAAGCTTAAGGCATGACGTTTAACACATTATTGGAGTACTACATTCTCTACATTCTTGCAAAAATGTACAGTTCTACGTTGTAAAGGAGAGAACATATCTCACAAACTGTGTTTTCCTCTTTATTTCAATCAAAATCTCCATTTTTCTTTTTGCCATATCAAAATTTATATTAAAGCTACAGCAATGCCTCTTTGCACATCATTGAAGAATGTCATTCCCTACATTCTTGCAAAAATTTACAGTTTTATGTTGTATAGAAGAGAAAATATCGCACAATGTTATTTCTCTATTATTTCTATGTAAAAACTTTATTTTTCTTTTTGCTATATCTCTATTTCTATTAAAGCTGCAGTGATGCCATTTTGCACATGATTGGAGTACCACATTCTTAACATTCTGGCCAAAATTTGCAATTCCATAATGTATAGAAGAAAAAATGCACAAAGTACGTTTTTGTTTTGATTTCAATGTCAAAACTCCATTTTTCTTTTTTCTATGAGCAAAATGCTGGATTTCCCCAAGGTAGTGTTCTGAGTTCATTACTTTTCAATATTTATATGACTGATTTATACTCCAACATATCTCCTGAGGTAGATTGCATAGCCTTTGTTTATGATAAGAACTGCTAAATGAGATTTTAGATGCCCAGTCAGCCACATTATTAAATCAAGCTCTGCATCAGGTTGAGTTATGGCTACATCATAATAATTTAGGGTGACAATAATCAAGGGGGCAATAACCAATGACACCAGTGACAATAACCAATGACAATAATCAAGGGGGTGGATCAGTCTTACGTTTTGAAAAGTTTGTAATTTATATTCACATCATTTGGATCCATCAGTTATGGGCAAGTCAAGTGGACTGTCCAAAAACGCTTGCAGAGTTACAGATTTTTGTGCCATGGCGACGTTCTCATCAAAATTATTTCTTTGCTTATATTAAAAACTCTAAACATCCACAACAACTAGCCCAAAAAGATTTTAGTTACTTGGCTCTATCACATGATGACCTACAAGTAAAAAAGACTGAATTTAAGAGGAAGTTACAGTCTATTTTATCTAATCGTTAAACGCCAATCATCAATTATTGAATGAGTTTTAATTTACACTATATTTTGAATACTTTTAGAAACATGGCAAAATAATTTTATTGATAGTTTATTCTCTTTTTAAATTATACATAATTTATCATGTTATTTTATCCTATTGGACATTTTACATTCTTATTATATTCATGCACTGGTTAGGCAAACTCCTCATTTACTTTCATTTTCTGCACTTCTACATTGATTCCTCTAACAAAATATTAGCATTCCCATTTTCTATGGTTGTCAACACAAATGTTAAGACGTGCTATTTAGGGTTAGGTGTAGCCCCATTAAATTCTTAACGGTATTACTTGTCACAGTGAATGATAATCAATAACTTAAACTTACATAACTTAAACATATCTAAATTTCTATGAAAGCTAAAGCCATGCCCGGTTTGCAAATGATTGGAGTACCTTATTCCTTACATTCTCACAAAAATTTCCAGTTCTATGTTTTATTAGAGAGAAATTATCTCACAAAGAGTGATTTCCCAATGATTTTAGCAGAAAAACTAAATTTTTCTATTTCCTATATCTCAATATCTATTAAACCTACAGCCATGCCGTTTTGCACATGATTAGAGTACCGTATTCCCTACATTCCCACAAAAAATTAAAGTTCTATGTTGTATAGGAGTGAGAATATTGCACAATGTCTGTTTTCTATTGATTTAAAAGAAAAAAATCCATTTTTCGTTTTGCTATATCTTAATTTTTATTAGAGCTAAGGCCATGCAGTTTTGCATATGATTGGAGTACCTCATTCACTACATTCTTGCAAAAATTTACAGTTTTATGTTGTATATGAGAGAAAATATCACTCAAAGTGTGTTTTCTCATTGATTTAAATGTAAAAACCATTTTTCTTTTTGCTATATCTCAATTTCTACTAAAGCTGCCGCCATGCCGTTTTGCACATGATTGGAGTACCACATACCCAACATTCTAAAGAAAGTTATGATTCTATTACATATAGGAGAAAAAATATCGCGCAGTGTGTTTTCCATTGATTTCAATGTAAGAACTCCATTTTTCTTTTTCCTATATCTCAATTTCTAATAAAGCTGTAGCCTTGCCGGTTTGCACATGTTTGGAGTACCTCATTCCCTACATTCCCAAAAAATTTACAGTGCTATGTTGTGTAGAAAAGTAATCAGAGCTAAACAGCATGCCTGAAACTATTAAAGCTACAGGCATGCTGATTTGCACATGATTGGAGTACCACATTCCCAACATTCTGAATAAAAGTTATGATTCTATTTTGTATAGGAGAGAAAATATCACAAAAAGTGTGCTTTCTCATTAATTTCAGTATAAAAACTCCATTTTTCTTTTTGCTACATCTCAAGTTTTATTAAAGCTATAGCTATGCCGTTTTGCACATGATTGGACTACCTCATTCCCTACATCCTTGCAGATATTTACAGTTCCATGTTTTATAAGAGAGATAATATTGCTCAACGTGTGTTTTCACAATGATTTGTTTGTTGATAGCGGTCGTTTACATCCACCATAACAGGTTGAAAGACCCTCAAGATAGCAGATGGGATGCTAATCCAGTTGATGTCACTAATGGGGGATGGCAAGGGTGGGCGGGTTGCCTGTGGCCTACAGTTTATGGAAGTTTCGCCCCCCCCCCCCAACATTTTGCCCCCGACGTTTTGCTGCCCGACATTTTGCCCCTTGGTACTTTTTGCCCCCGGAGCTTTCGCCCCCACACATTTCGCCCCTCGGACGTTTCGCCCCAGAACATTTCGCTTCTCGGATGTTTTGCCCCTGGGAAGGTTAATGGCCGGTAAACGATGAAAACGCAAACTTCAAACGTAAAATTTATGTATTCAAAGTCTTTTAAGTGATGTTCGTCTGCTAAATAGGTTCGTCTGCTTAAAAATATAGCGGCAGCGTCAATGCTTAAAAGGAACCAACGAAAAATTTGGCACATGCACGTGTATGAGTCGGCAACGATATAGCCAAAAACACATCGATTTGTAGGGCACTACTGGTTTTTTAAATTAATATCATTTTTTTTATTAGATGGTAAAGTGAATTTCCAGATATTTAAGCTATGCCTTTCAGAAAGTCTATTAAATTTCAATCGTTGATGTCCTTCACAATGTGTAGCATTCTTGCCGAAATTGCTGAATTTTCACCTTACCTATTCCTTGAAACACTCAGAAAAAAATTCGAACGAACAATGCCGTTTTTCTAGGTAAAACAGAATAACAAAAAAAAACGGCAAAAATAAGGTAAAAATCAAGGGCTGGCATTGACTCAAGGGTCAGTTGGCACTAGCCCTCGATTTTTACCTTACCTAAAACGGAATAACAAAAAATAACAAAATAACAGTTATTTGCCCTCCCATTGGCAAAACATCCGAGGGGCGAAATGTTTGGGGGTGGGGGGCGAAACGTCCGAGGGGTGAATTGTGTGGGGGCGAATGCTCAGGGGGCGAAAAGAACCCAGGAGCAAAACGTCAGGGGCGAAATATCAGGGGCAAAACGTTGGGGGCGAAATATCAGGGGCAAAACGTCAGGGGCCAAATGTCGGGGGCGAACGTTCCGCATCCCGTATCCTACAGGCTGGTATTCGTTCTAACTCCTAAATATGTGTAATTTGTAGGCTAGTTTTTTGAATAAATGATTAACTGGCTTATGTAAAATGCCTCACCTTCTGGTGTCTTGTCCACTGAGAGATTAGCACTTGTATATTTGTCCACTCAATAGAAGTGTTTTAACTTTCTCCTTATATAATATCATGGGCAGGCATAGGTCATTAATAGTTCTAAGGAATTAAATTTGTGCTGTGCATGAGAGATAGGATTTTTGATATTGCCTACATATGATAAACGTTTCTCTGTCTTGATGGTCGACCCGGGACATGAATCTGTAAACACCACACAACTCTGGTGCATCAATAATCTGAGTCCACAAATGATAGATCCATAATATACATACGTATTTGATGTGCTGTACAACAGACAAATATTGTCTCTTGCTATGTGGGCATATAATGTCTCGCTGCTGGTCAATCATCAAGACTTTATCATGCCACTTTCTGATTTTAACATAATTTGATTGGCTACATGAAGACTATCATATTAAAACATAATTTATTAAATGTTTGACCAATTTCTGAAAAAGACGTACACATAGAAAAGGTAATTGGGATGTTCCTTTAATTTTAAAATATTTTCAAATATAATTGATGTAGGTGGACCTGAAAAGTTAACTTGGTGTCCAGGTAGACCCCTAGGTCCCTCACTTCTGATGCTCTGGGAACTAATGTTCCATCAATATATCTATAGGGGTATATAATGGGTGACCTAATCCAGAAAAAAGAAATCACCATGGTCTTGTTGTAGTTTAAAGATAATTGATTTGTTATAAGCCACCAGTCCACTGTGCTCAATGAATCCTGAAGCATTGCTGATGAATTTATATCCCATATTTCTTTGGAGAGTTTTTGATCATTGGCAAATGCAAGTACAGATATGGCAGATAGAAGATAAGTGTATAGGTCGTTCATATAAATATTTAATAAAAGAGGACCCAGTGCACTTCCCTGGGGTAAACCCTGTTTTTGGATATAGTCGCCCTTGCTTAATGTATAACCTATCTTTATCCTGTTGCGACGTTGTGTAAGATAAGCCTGTAAGAACCCCAATATGCCTTCTGCTAAGCCATTTGTCTTTATCTTCATCAACAGAAGTGGAATGGAGACGCAATCAAATGCTTTTGATAGGTCTAGGTACAGAGTATCAACCTGATGCTTATTCTGAAAAGATTTAGAAATGTGGTTTAGATGTAATAATAGGTTGGTTTCTGTGGAACGACCACATCTGAAACCATGTTGTGCAGGATGTAAAAAGGGGAACACCAGTTGTATAGCTTCTGATGAATTATACGTTCCAAAACCTTAGCCACATTAGGGAGGATAGATATTGGACAATAGTTAGAGATGTTCTGGCATGATCCACTTTTATAAACTGGTTTTAATGTGGGTAGTTTTCCAGATGTTGGGAACGAACAGGTTAGCCAAACATAGTGAAAACAAATAGGCCAACACAGGCGCCAATATATCCTGGAATGCGTTTAGAATATTTGTAGGTAGATTATCAGGTCCAAAGGCAAATAAACATTCCAGCTTATTAATTCACCATATAACTTCAGCTGATGTAATCTTGCTTAATGCACACACCTCCTCTCCACTTGGAAAGGTGTAAGGGTATGCCCTTATATCAAGTACAGGATTAGAGTTCTATGGTGGGTTTGAGTAATGAGAGCAGAATCTCTCTCCTAGTTCTATAGGGTCGGAGATAAGTTTACCATCATCTACCAATTCTATGCTACATGTATTTACTGTTGAAAGATGTTTATATTGTCTGCAGAACGTCTGCTAAGACTTATGCTGTGCTAAGAGATTCTGGAGAAATTTTAGACGGTCCCAAGACAAAAACTGTTTAATCTTGGTACGTAGATCTGAAAAGTTCTTAAGATTGGCATTGGTTGGGTGGCGTTTCTTTTGGGTAAACACTTTTCTTTTTAGCTTAATCAGATGTATTACTTCTGCACTAAACCAAACAGGGTAATGGGGGAATCATCTACTAGCATTCCTAGTCAAGATGCAATCATCCATTTCTTTGTGGATTTTGGCATAAAACAACTTTATAGCGATCCCTGGATCGCAAGAGGCAAAAATTCCTTCCAGGTCTTAGGATTTGAATATTTATATAGTCATACAGTCTCCTTGGTCCCAAGCATATGTGGTATTGCTAATGGTGGATGGGTATGAAGAGAACCCATGAATGTCAAGGGGTATTGTTATCCCTAGTGCTGGGTGATACACATCCAACTTAGATAAAGGAAAAGCTAATTCTACTCTACCAATTAAATCTGAGAAGCACAGATCAAGGAGTCGCCTTTTTTAATTTAAGTTGAAATTATATTGTTTTAATTTAAGGTAGGTTACTAGAGCCATTAGAGATATGGCCTTCACCGATTGGCATGAGTCAGAGTACAATGGAATAGATATAGTCCAGTCAATACATGGGACATTAAAATCCCAATCAATATGACTGGTCCAAATTTACGAGCTTGAAGGATAGGGTATTCAAATGTAATGTGTAATGGGTATATGGCACACCTGGGGAAAAGTAGCCAGCAATCAGGGTTATTGGGCTTGCAGCCTTGCATTTTAACTGTACAGCTAATACACAGTTAAGGATACAAAGATAGTCAATCATGTGGAAGCTTCCAATTGGGTGGCAATTTATTGCCAAAAGTATACCACTGCCAAAAAAGAGGGGGCTTTGTCCCATTGTATTACCTGATAATGGGGAGGGAAATAATCTTGTGATTGGATTTCCTGTGAAAGCAAGGTTTCTGTTGTGTTACTCAAAATATGTGTTACTCAAAATATTCACCATAAAAGTGGAAGCTTTAGACTGCAAGCTCCACACGTTTTAATAATATAATTTGATACTAAGCTTTATGGGCATCCTTCAATTGCCTTCACTGGGTTAGCCACTCTCCCCAG
Source organism: Trigoniulus corallinus (assembly GCA_013389805.1). Taxonomy (NCBI): domain Eukaryota; kingdom Metazoa; phylum Arthropoda; class Diplopoda; order Spirobolida; family Trigoniulidae; genus Trigoniulus; species Trigoniulus corallinus. The sequence goes on from JAAFCE010009127.1 coordinate 9,463,518, forward strand.
AATACTCTCAATATTGGCTACTGAGCTACTTTCCCCATCAAGAAGTCTGCCTTCCAATTTGTCCTCAATCATATTCTCATACAGTCTACCCATAACAGGTTTAACTAGGGCATTTGTGGGCCATATCTCAGGTCGTAGTAAGGGTTCTAAGTCGTTTTCCCTATAACTGATAACAAATGATGAGTAGTAATTGAGCTTAGTTTTCTATTTTGCAATAAAATCGATCTTATCATATGCTTGTTCATGCATGATGTTCCTTCATATGCTTACATGAGACTTAAGGATTTATATGTGAAATAAATGTTTTTGTAGTGGTGAGCTTTAGCAGAGCACTTTCCTTAGTGAATGTTCCTGTGCCCTTTATCACTGGAATGGAAGGTTTCTGTGCTAAGGAGGGCAGAGGTGCCATATCATTCCCAGGGGTGGTTTGTGCCCTTACTGGGGATCCCACTGGTCATTTAAATTTAGGCCTAGGCCACATTTTAGACTGCATTGGCCTAATGGCAACCTATTATCTCCTACTTCAGCAAAGGTGTGCATCATCGCTTGAGAAGGCCAAATTGGTTCCTTTATCATCTTAAGGGATGCAATGTCCTCTCTCAGAAGTCTTAATTCCTGAAAAATTCCTTTTTTTTGAGGATGCCATATCACTAAGAGCTCTTGCAAAGTATTTCAGCAGTGCTAGGCATTCTGTGATAGATTTTGAAATAAGCGAGGTTACCATTGTTTCAAATACATTGGATTCGATTATATTAGCTAAAGAGAAGCCTGGCATTGGAGCCGCCTCTTCTGGATTTGCGTTGTGACGTATGGGTTTCACTGGTGTATTTTCATCCCTGGCTAGTAGATAGGGGCGACATTTGAAATTTGAAGCAAGTATTTGAACATCATTACTATTATTGTTTAAACAATCAATATGGGCGTTTTTTGCACAAATGATGCACTTTATGATTTTACTGTGAGGGTAGATTTCTTTCACACATGAAAGACAACTCCCTTGTTGGGTACTTGACATGATGCATTTACTAAAGACAGTTTATTAACAGGAGAGTCACACCACATGACTTACTCTGAAGTCGCCTACTGTCTACTACTCCCAACTCACAAAGCACTTAGTTAGCGCTCTGCAGTATAGCTACTACCACCAATGATTAAAATCAATATAAACAAACTTATTAAATCCTAATACAAGGAGAATAAACCCCAAACAGCATAAAATTACCCCTAACAATTAGGCAGCAGACGGTTATAATTACACTATTTTAAAATCTCATATAAAAATCACAAAAAAATATATATAATAAAAGTCTTAATCAGCAGGCAGAATTAAACACGCTGTGGTTCAGCAGAGCTGGCTCACATTTCAATGTAAAAACACCATTTTGCTTTTTTTTGCTATATCTCAATTTCTATTAAAGCAATGGCCATGCCATTAGGCACATGAATGGAGTACCACGTTCCCAACATTCTGGATAAAAGTTATGATTCTATGAAGCACAAAGTGTGTTTTCCCATTTATTTGAATGTAATTGTGAGCTTTTTAAGCTACTGCCATGACATGTTGAATCTTATTGCAGTACCTCATTCCCTACATTATCACAAAAATTTATAGTTTTATGTTGCATAAGAGAAAAAATATCGTAAAAGGTGAGTTCCATTGATTTCAAAATAAAAACTTCATTATTCTTTTTGCTTTATCTAAATTTCCATTTAAGCTACAGCAATGCCGGTTTGCACATAAATTGGAGTACCTCATTCCCTAAATTCTCAAAAAAAATTACAGTTCTATTTTGTATAGGAGAGAAATTATCACACAAAGTGTGATTTCACACATGATTTTAGTACCTTACTCCCTACATTCTCAATGAAATTTACAGTTCTATGTTTTATAGGAAAGAAAATATTGCGCTAGTGTGATTTCCATTGATTTCAATGTAAAATTCCATTTTTTCTTTTTGCTATATCTCAATTTCTATTAAAGCTACAGCCATACCGTTTTCAACATGATTGGAGTACCTCATTCCCTAAATTCACTCAAAAAATTACAGTTCAATGTTATAAAGAAGAGAAAATATCGCACAAAGTGTGTTTTCCCATAGATTTCAATTTAAAATCTTCATTTTTCTTTTTGCTATATCTCAATTTCCATTAAAGCTACAGCCATACCTATTTGCACATGATTGGAGTACCACATTCCAAACATGATTCTACTATGTATAGGGAAGAAAGTATAACACAAAGTGTTTTTCCCATTGATTTTAATGCTATAACTCCGTCTTTCTTTTTGCTATATCTCAATTTCTATTAAGGAAATGGCTAAGCCGTTTTACATATTATTACGAGAACTATATTCCCAACATTCCAGAAAAAAGTTATGATTTTATTATGTATAGGAAACAAAATATCGCACAAAGTGTGCTTTCCCAGTGAATTTAATGTAAAAACTCAATTTTTCTTTTTGCTATATCTAAATTTCCATTAAAGCAGCAGCCATGCCATTGTCAACTGCTCCACCACTCAACTGCC
>JAAFCE010009127.1:9473345-9490975 GCA_013389805.1 Trigoniulus corallinus
ACACAAAGTGTTTTTTCCCATTGATTTTAATGCAAAAACTCCGTCCTTCTTTTTGCTATATCTTAATTTCTATTAAAGAAATGGCTAAGCCATTTTACACATTATTACGAGTACCACATTTCCAACATTCCAAAAAAAAAATGTTATGATTTTATTATGTATAGGAAAGAAAATATCGCACAAAGTGTGCTTTCCCAGTGATTTCAATGCAAAAACTCCATTTTTCTTTTTGCTATATCTAAATTTCTATTAAAGCTGCAGCCATGACATTTGGCACGTGATTGGATTATACATTCCAAATGTTCTGAATACAAAATATGATTTTATTATTTAGAGGAAAGAAAATATTGCACAAAGTTTATTTTTCTATTGATTTAAATGTAAAAACTCTATTATTCCTTTTTGCTATATCTCAGATTATATTAAAGCTACAGCCATGTTGTTTGCACGTGATACGAGTTCTTCATTCCCTACACTCTTGAAAAAATTCACAGTTCTATGATCTATAGAAGAGAAAATATCACACCAAGTGTGTTTTTCCATTGATTTCAATTACAAATCTTCTTATTTATTTTTGCTATATCTCAATTTCTATTAAAGCTACAGCCATTCCCTTTCGCATGTGATTGGCATATGGTATTCCCTTCATTCTAACAGAAATTTCAGTTATATGTTCTATAGGCAGAAAATAACGCTATATAAAATATAAAAACTCTATTTCGCGTTTTGCTGTACCTCAATTTCTATCAAAGCTGAAACAGTGCCGTTTTGCACATGATTGGAGTACCTCATTCCCTACATTCTTCCAAAAATCTATAGTTCTATGTTGTGTAGGAGAAAAAAAATCGCAGAGAGTGTGTTTTCCCATTAATTTCAATGCAACAACTCAATTTTTTTGGCTATTTCCCAATTTCCATTTAAGCAACAGACATGCCGTTTCACGCATTATAAGAATATCTCATTCCCTCCATTCTCACAAAAATTGACAGTTCTCTAGGAGAGAAAATATCACACAAAGAGTGCTTTTAATTGATTGTAATGGAAAATCTTAATAATTCATTTTGCTATATCTCAAATTGGAGTACCTCATTCTCTACATTCTCATAAAAATTTATAATTCTAAGATTTATAGGAAAGAAAATATGATTTCAATGTAAAAACTCCCTTATGCATTCTTCTATATCTCAATTTCTATGATAGCTACAGCCATGCTGTTCCGCACATGATTGGATTTCTTCATTCCCTACATTCTTGCAAAAATTTACATTTATATGTTGTATAGGTGAGAAAATATCACATAAAGTGTGTTTTGTTATTAATTTCAATGTAAAAAACTCCATTTTTCTTTTTGCTACATCTCAATTTCTATTATAGAGCTTTAGCCATGCCATTTTCACATGATTGGAGAACCACATTCCACACATTCTGGATAAAAGTTATGATTCTATTTAGAATAGGAAAGAAAATGTCACACAAAGTGAGTTTTTACATTGATTGCAATGTAAAAACTCTATTTTTCTTTTTGGTATATCTCAATTTGTATCAAAGCTACAGCCATGCCATTTTGCAAATGATTGGAGCACCTCATTATCTACATTCTCAAAAAAATTTATACCTTTATGTTGTAAAGGAGAGAAAATATCGAAAAAATTGTGATTTTCCATTGATTTCAATGTAAAAACGCCATTTTTCTGCTTGCAATATCTCAATTTTTATTAAAGCCATTCCATGCCACATTGCACATGATTGGAGTACCAAATTCCCAACATTCTGACATTCATTTTATTTATTATGTATAGGAGACAAAATGCCGAAAAATGGTTTTTCCATTTACTTTCAATGAAAAAAACTACATTTTTCTTTTTGTTATATCCCAATTTCTATTAAAGCTACAGCTATGCCGTTTAGCACATGATTGGAGTACCTCATTTCCTACATTCTCACGAAAATTTACAGTTCTAGGTTGTATAGGTGAGAAAATGTTTAACAAAGTGTGTTTTCCCATTCATTTCAAAGTAAAAACTCCATTTTTTTGCTATATCTCAAATTCTATTAAAGCCACAACCATGCCGTTTTGCACATGATTTGAGTACCTCATTTTCTAAATTCTCTTAAAAATATATAGTTCTATGTTGTATAGGGAGAAAAAACATCTCTAAAAATGTGTCTTCAAAAAGATTTCAATGTAAAAACTCCCCTCCTTATCCATTTCTAATAAAGCTACAGCCATGCTGTTTTGCACATGATTGGGGTACTTCATTTCCAACGTTCTCGAAAAAATTACAGTTCTATGTTGTATAGGAGAGAAAATATCGCACAAAGTGTGATTTTCCATTGATTTCAATATAAACACTCCATCTGTCTTTTTGCTATATCACAATTTCTTTTTAAGCTGCAGCCATGCCATTTTGCACATGATTTGAGCACCTCATTCCCTATATTCTTGCAAAAATTTGAAATTTTATGTTGTATAGAGAAGAAAACATTGCAGAAAGCATGTTTTCCTCTTGATTTCAATATAAAAACTCCATTTTTCTGTTTGCTATATCTAAATTTTTATTAAACTTACAACCATGCCATTTTACACAACATTGGAGTACCACATTTCCAAACTTCTGGATAACAGCTGTGATTCTTTTATACATGGGATAGAAGATAATGCACAAAGAGTGTTTTCCCATAGATTTTCTAGTAAAAAGTCCATTTTCCTTTTTGCTATATCCGAATTTCTATTAAAGCTACAGCCTTGCCGATTTCCACCTGATAGTAGTAACTCATTTCCTACTTTCTCACAATATTTGCAGCTCTATGTTGTATAGAGTAAAAACATCACACAAAGTGTGTTTTCCAAATGATTAAAATGAAAAAACTCCATTTTTCTTTTTGTTATATCCCAATTTCTATTAAAGCTACAGCTATGCCGTTTTGCACATGATTGGAGTACCTCATTTCCTACATTCTCACGAAAATTTAGAGTTCTATGTTTTATAGGAGAGATAATGTAGACCAAAGTGTGTTTTCCCATTCATTTCAAAGTAAAACCTCCATTTTTTTTGCTTTATCTTAAATTCTGTTAAGGCTACAGCCATGCCGTTTTGCACATGATTGAAGTACCTCATTTTCTACATTCTCTAAAAAATTGATAGTTCTATGTTGTATAGGGAGAGAAAATATCTCACAAAGTGTGTTTTCCTATTAATTTAAATGTAAAAACTCCGTCTGTCTTTTTGCTATATCCCAATTTCTATTTAAGCTACAGCTATGCCATTTTGCACATGATTGGAGTACCACATTCCCAACAATCTGGAAAAAAGTTACGATTCTATTATGTATAGGTAAGAAAATATCGCATAAAGTGTAATTTCCCATTGATTTAAATGCAAAATCTCTATTTTCCTTTTTGCTATATCTGAATTTCCATTAAAGTTACACATGATTGGAATACCTCATTCCCTACATTGTGGCAAAAATTTACACTTCCATGTTGTATAGCAGAGAAAATATCACACAAAGTGTGGTTTCCGATTTATTTCAATGTAAGAACTCCATTTATCTTTTTGCTATATTTCAATTTCTATTACAGCTACAGCCATGCTATTTTGCACGTGATTGGAGTACCTGATTTCCAACATTCGAAGAAAAATTTACTGTTCTATGTTAAATCATCATCATCATTATCGTCATCACACCCTTTTCCTGCCTGAGGCAGGGTCGGGTATGTAGGTTCGCATCCTTCACTCCTACCTACCCCCTTCCCCCAAAATCCCCTGTCACCCCGCATGCCTCCATGTGTCTTATCATTACCAGCTCCCACGTCCCTTTTGGTCTTCCTCTACTCCTGGTGCCCCCAATTACTTGTTGTCCCATAATAACCCCAGTCTGTTCCTCCTCTCCCCTCCTTATCACATGCCCATACCACCTTAACCTACTCTCTCTTATCTTTTCTGTGATGTCTCCCACCCTCAAGCTACATCTAACCTAATCGTTTCTAATTCTATTAGCTTCAGACACCCCACTCATGTAGTGCAGTATTTGCATCTCGGCCACTTGCATTTGTCTTTCATGGTTCTTCCTAGCTGCCCAATACTCTGAGCCATATAACTTTGTGGGCCTAACGACAGTTCTGTAGACATTACCCTTCAACTTTATGGTGACACAGCAGTCACAGGAAACCCTTTGCCTGTCTCCATTTCAGCCATCCTGCATTAATCCTATGGGTCACTTTGGAATTGATCTCTCCATTGCTCTGGAAATCTGATCCTAGATACCATAACTCTTTAACCGCTGGTATCCCCTCCTTCCCACAACAAATCTCAACCCATTTTCCCTCACCACTAAAATATAATGGTAGGTAATCTGTGTTCTTTATGTTCACCTTAAAACCCCTACTATACTTTTCTGTTTTAATGTCTTGTGAGCCCTTCTGTTCATCCTCCTTCCCACATCATCAGTGAATACTTGACACTGTGTTGCCAATTCCCCTATTTATGTCAGCAGCTCATCCATTACAAGATTGAAAAGATATGGGCTAAGAGCTGACCCTTATGCCCATCCACCTGCATGTTGAAGCATGAAGTATTTTAACAGGCTGTCCTCACCCTAGCAATCGATCCATCATACATATCCTTCACAATCCTAATATGTCCTTCACTGACCCCTTTCTTCCTTGAAACGCTCCATATTAACTGTCTAGGGAAACTCTCATATTCCTTCTCCAGGTCAATGAATACTGCATGGAGGTCATTGTTTACTGCTCTATGTTTCTTGATCATCTCTCTTAGAAAAAAGATTGCTTCCATGGTGAACCTAATAGGCATAAACCCAAATTGATTCCCACAGACACTTTCTATGACTCTCTCCAACAGCTTCATAGATTGGCTCATCAGCTTTATGCCCCTGTAGTTACTGCAGTCCTGGGCATCACCCTTTTCCTTGCATAGTGGAACTATCCAAATCTCTCACTATGCAGATGACGTCCTATCTCAATTGGCTAACTTATTTAAAAGCCTGCCTAGCCATCTACTTCCTGTTGTCCCCAAATTGCGCCACACATCCACAGGAATCTTATTTAGGCCTACTGCTTTTTCACCTTTCAACATTTGAAGGGCTCTGACTATTTCTACATCACTCACCCTGTCCACTGCTTGTGAAGTGAGTGGGTTACTCTCTGTGGCCATTGCACCATGGAAAGCATACAAGAAGCTATAGTAGTATTCTTCCCACCTTTTTATTACCTCTGCTGGTTTAAACAGGACCCTACCATTGGTATCCTTGACTGTTATGACCTTACTAGTTCTATCCCTGGTCTTCACTAATCTAAAAACTGCTGTTTCTCCTTCCCTTGTCCCCAACTTTTCATATAAAGTCACATACTTCTGGTACTTGGCCTGTGTAATGGCCCTCCTGGCATTTTTCCTTGTCTGAACATAGACTTTCTTTGACCCATGATCCCCGTTTTCACTCCATAACTGGAAAGCTACAATCTTTAATTTTATTACTGCTTCCACCTCCTCATTCCACCACCATGTTTGCCTACCCTTTGAGTTTCCTCACACTCATCCCATGCCTAGCAGTGCTTCTTCACATCTCTCTTATTTTCCTAGCAACATTAACCCACATGGCATTTGCTGACCAATCCCAATCCCAGTCCACCTGGTTGAGAGTCTCTTGCCTGAATTCAACTGCCTTGGTGGGCAACTTCCACCACCTAATGAAGGATTCTCCTTTCCAGGTATGTTTCCTAACTACCCTCTTTATTAGGAATTCTATCATGAGCAGCTTATGGACACTTTCCTTCTGAAAATCCTCACTGGGTACTGCCCATCAATCTTGGATTTCTGCCCTATGCTGCTTCCTAACAATGAATAAGTCTGAAACCTCCCCTGTGGGGACTGAAATGTGTATTTTTTTTTGCTTTTTCCTCTTCTGGAACCATGCATTGGCCAATGCAAGGCTATGTGCTCTTGCTGTCTCCAGGACTTTCTGACCCTCAGGGTTGATTATCCTATACCCTAATCCCCCATGTACCTCCTTATATCCCAAACTATCTCTGCCCACATGGGCATTAATGTCCCCCACCCCAAATAATAAGTAGCTCATTTCTCTTACACTGTCTAATTGTTGCATTCACAAACTGAACCACCTCATCAAACTCACTCCAAAAACCTAATTTTGTTGCATCACCCAGGCCTGCTTGAGGGGCATATGCACTGATGAGGTGGATCCCTATACCCTGCCAAACTACTGTGACTACCATTATCCTACTACTAACTCTCTTGACAGTAGTGACTCCTTGCTGCAATTCCCTATGCTATACAATGCCCACCCCATTTCATCCTTCATCACTCTCAGTGTAAATGAGTTTGTAACCCTCATCCAGGGCCCATGATCTACTCTCCTTCCTTTTTGTTTCCTGGAGGAATTCAATACTGATCTTTTGATGTTTGAGGATATCCACTAGCTCCCTAGCTCCACATTCCATGTTACTAGCCTTAGTCTAGCTCCTATCTTTAGTGGGTCAGCTCTGACTGGGGGCGCAATAGAGGACGGGCTACATGTGGGGGTTGCCGTCAACCCCCAGAGGAGACACTCATCAATGGTCTTATCACCATTATTACCAAGTGAGCAGTGATTCTATACTCACTTGGCAGTTCTCCCTAACCAACGTGTGTTTTTCCATTGATTTCAAAGTAAAACCTGCATTTTTTATTTGCAATATCTCAATTTTCATTTAAGCTACAGCCATGCCATTTTGCACATGATTGAAGAACCTCATTCCCTACATTCTCAAGAAATCTTACAGTTCTATATTATATAGTGGAGAAAATATCACACAAAGTGCGTTTATTTATTTATTTCAATGTAAAAACTCCATTTTTCTTTTTGCTATTTCTCAATTTCTATAAAAGCTGTAGCCATCCCGTTTTCCACATAATTTCAGTACCTAATTCTCTACACTCTCACAAAAATTTACTAGTCTACGTTGTATAGAAGAGAAAATATCACAGAAAGTGCGTTTTCCTATTGATTTCACTGAAAACTCCATTTTTTTGCTATATCTCAATTTCAATTAAAGCTGCAGCAATGCCGGTTTGCACATGATTGGAATATTACATTCCCAAAATTCTGAACAAACGTTAATATTCTATTATGTATTCCAAAGAAAATATCACACAATGTGTGTTTTCTCATTGATTTCAATGTAGAAACTCCATTTTTCTTTTTTCTATATCTCAATTTCTATTAAATTTACAGCTATGCCATTTTGCACATGATTGGAGTACTACATTCCCTACATTCTTACAAAAATTTACAGTTCTGTGTTGTATAGAAGATAAAATACAGCACATAGTGTGTTTTTTGAATTGCTTTCAATGTAAAAACTTTTCTATTAGTTACAGGCAGGCCATTTTGCAAATGACTGGAGTATCTCATTCCCTACATTCTTGCAACAATTTACAGTTTGATGTTGTATAGGAGAGAAAATATCGCCCAAAGAGTCTCAATTGTGAAGGATCTGTTAGTTTATATGGACACATATCACACAAAGTGTGTTTTTTCATTGATTTCAATGTAAATACTCCATTTTTCTTATTGCTATATCTCAATTTCTACTAAAGCTGTAGCCATGCCATTTTGCACATATCTGGAGTACCTCATTCCCCATATTGTTGCAAAAAATTAGAGTTGTATGTTGTTCAGGAGAGACAGTATCACAGAACGTGTAATCCCATTGATTTCAATAAAAACTTTATTTTTTTCTATATCTCAATTTCTTTTAAAGTTGCAGCCATGCCATTTTGCACATGATTGGAGTTCCTCATTCAATACCATCTTGAAAAAATTTACAGTTCTATTTTGTATAGGATAGAAAATATCGCACAAAGTGTTTTTTCATATTTATTCCAATTTAAAAATTTCATTTTTTTTGCTATATCTCAATTTCTATTAAAGCTACAGCAAAGCATTTTTGCAGCTGATTGGAGTACCACAATTTCAACCTTCTGGATAAAAGTTATGATCATATTATGTGTAGGAAAAAAAGTATGTCACATAGTGTGTTTTTCCATTGATTTCAATGTAAACTAGATTTTTGATTTTTCTATATCTGAATTTCCATGAAAGATACAGCCATACCATTTTCCACATGATTTGAGTATCACATTTCTTACATTCTGGAAAAAAGTTATGATGCTATTATGTATTGAAATGAAAACTGCCAAAGTGTGTTTTCCCATTGATTGCAATGTTACAACTCCATTTTTTGTTTTGCTTTATCTCAATTTTTATTAAAGCTACAGCCATGCAGCTTAGCACAGGATTGGAGAACCTCCTTCCCTTCATTCTTGCAAAAGTTTACAGTTTTGTGTTGTATAGGATAGAAAATATCGCCCAAAATGTGTTTTCCCATTGATTTCAATGTAAAAATTTTATTTTTCTTTTTCCTTTACCTCAATTTCCTATAAAGCTATAGAAATGCCGTTTTCAACGTGATTTGAGTTCCACATTCGCAAAATTCTGGACAAAAGTAATGATTCTATTATATAAAGGAACAATGTGTTTTCCTATTTGATTTAAATTTAAAAACTCCATTTTTCTTTTTGCTATATCTCAATTTCTATTTAAGCTACCGCCTTGCCGTTTTGCAGATGATTGGAGTACTGCATTCCCAACATTCTGGATAAATGTTATAATTCTTTGATGTATACGAGAGAAAATATCGCACAAAGTGTGTATTCTATTAATTTAAATATAAAAACTCCATTTTTCTTTTTGCGATGTCTCAATTTCTATTAAAGCTCCAGCCATGCTGTTGTGCACATGATTGGAGTACAACTTTCCCAACATTCCTGTAAAAATTTGCAGTACTATGTTGTATAGGAGAGAAAATATCACTCAAAGCATGCTTTCCTAATTATTTCTATGTAAAAACTCCATTTTTCTATTTTATATATGTTACTTTCTATTAAAGCTACAGTCATGCCACTTTGCAAATGAATGAAGTACTGCATTCCCAAAATGCTGGATTAATGTTATGACTTTATAATGTATAGGAAAGAAAATATATCGAACAGGGTGTGTTCTCCCAATAATTTAAAAGTAGTTTGCTAAATCTATATTTCTATCAAAGCTACAGCAATGCCATTTTGAAATGATTGGAGTACCTTATTCTGTAAATTCTTCAAAAAATCTACTGTTCCATGTTGTATTGGAGAGAAAATATTGCACAAAGGGTGTTTTTCCATTGATTTCATAATAAACATTCCATTTTTTTGATATATCTCAATTTCTATTAAAGCTACAGCTATTCTGTTGTACACATGATTGGAGTACCTCATTCCCTACATTCTTGCAAACGTTTACAGTTCTATGTTGTATAGGATAGAAAATATTGCACACAGTGTGTTAACCCATTTATTTAAATGTAAAAACTCCATTTTCCTTTTTGCAATATCTCAATTTCTATTAAAGGTGCAGCCATGCCATTTTGCACATGACTGGAGTACCACATTCCTTACATTCTGGCCAAAATTTGCAATTCTATCATGTGCAGGAGACAAAATGCAGAAATTAGGGTTTCCCATTGATTTCACTGAAAAAAACTTCATCTTTCTATTTGTTATATCTCATTTTCTATTAAAGCTACAGCTATGCGATTTTTCACATTATTGGATTGCCACATTCCCTACACTCTTGATAAAAGTTATGATTTTATTATGTATGGGAAAGAAAGTTTCACACCAATTGATTTTTCCCTATGATTTCAACAGAAAAACATCTTATTTCTTTTTGCCATATCTCAATTTGTATTAAAACTACAGCCATGCCATATTGCAAATTAGTTCCCTATATATTTTCACAAAAATTTACAGTTATATGTTTTATAGGAGAGGGAGGTTCTGCTAGGTGGTGCATGTTTATTGGTGGGGGTGTGATCCTTGCCTGCTGAAACTTAAGATTTTTGTGAAATTATCAGTGCTGTCAGAGGGGATAGATCCATCTACCGCAAGGAGAAGACCCAGTGGTCCTTTGTAAAGTAGGGCAGTGGGTTTGGTGTTGCTTTGGTGGGCAGAGAACTTGTTTATGGGTTTGGGCATCTAAGCCTAACCTCATGGCAATTTCCCCACCAACCTTGACTTGCAGCCATGCAGCAGATTGTCTGCTCCTGCATTCATCACGCTGTGCCCTTGGAAGAGCACTCACCGACGCATTTCATAATCAAAATTTCATATAGTTTCATAAATTATATGAGGTTATCATCAGAATTTCATAATAATTCCACATAATTTCATAAATTCATATTTATACATATTCATATTCATATTTATAATTATATTTACTCTATCCTATCATTTTAATTATTAGTGGTAGTGTTAGTATTATCACTATTACTGGTATAATTAATATTAATATTATTAGTGGATTGGTGCCTACTTGGGGTGGGGCATCAAAAGCAGACAGTAAAGGCCCATTATTCAGGATTTCCTTTCACTAGTATTAGTGTTGTTGCTGTTGTTGTTGTTGTTACTGCTGCTGTTGCTGCTATTGTTGCTGCTGTTGTGTGCTGCTGCTGTTGTTACTGCTGGTGTTTTTACTGCTGCTGTTGCTGCTGTTGTTGCCACTATTGTTGCTGCTGTTGCTAGTGTTTATTAGGTGGCTTGCTAGGGGTATGCAGTGCTAGTGCTGCATACCTTGGGCATATAGTGTGGGTGGCGATTTGTCAGGTGAGTGTGAGACCTCCACTCACTTTGCAATGCTTCAACAATTAATAAGTGTCTCCTGTGGGGTTGGACGGCACCCCCCACAGGTAGCCCTGCCACTATTACTGTAAGTTCCGGACGTCTGACTCAGGTGCCCCCAGTAAAAGCTGTCACACCAAATAAGGGGGCTAGACTGAGACTGGGGATGTGGAATATGGGGACCCTCTCTGGGAAAACGGGGAAACTAGTCACAACCCTAAAGCTTAGGAAGATTGGCATTGCATTCCTCCAGGAGATTAAGTGGAAAGGTTATAGGTCAAGGTCCCTGGAAGAGGGATACAATCTGATCTATGCAGGTAGTGAAGAGGGATCAAATGGGGTGGGAATTATATTAAGTAGGGATTTGCATCAGATGATCACTTCAGTTAGGAGAGTCAGCAGTAGGCTGATGTTAGTTACTGTTGACTGGCAGGGTGTAGGGCTCCATCTCATCAGTGTGTATGCCCCCAAAGCAGACCTAGGTGACACCATATAAACAGCTTTTTGAGGTGATTTTGATGAGGTGGTGCAGTCAGTAGACAGCACAATGAGACAGGGCAGAGGTAATGAGAGACTGATTTTTGGGGGTGACTTCAATGCACACGCTGGTAAGGAGGGAATGGGGTATGAGGATGTTCATGGGAGATGTGGGTATGGGGTGATCAAACTAGAGGGGCAGTAGGTCCTTGACTTAGCAAGAGCACATGGCCTTGCATTAGCCAATACATGGTTCAGGAAGAGGGAGAAGCACCTAGTTACTCTCCAGTCACCACAGGGGAGGTCCCAAATAGATGGTTAGGAAGCAGCACAGGGCAGAGATCCAAGACTGCTGGGCACTACCCAGCAAAGATTTCCAGAGGGAAAGTGGCCATAATCTGCTCATGATAAACTTATTAATTAAGGGGACAGGGAAGCAACATTCCTGGAAGGGAGAATCAGTTGTTAGGTGGAGGAAATTGCCCACCAAGGCAGATGACTTCCAACAGGAGGTTCTTAGTCAGGTCAACTGGGACTGGGATGGGTTAGCCAGTGCCATGTGGGACAGGGTTGCTAGGAATATTAGGAGATGTGGTGAGGCACTATTAGGTATGGGTAGAGTAGGAGGAACATATCAGGGCAGGCAAACATGGTGATGGAATGAGGAGGTGGAAGCTGCCATCAAACTAAAGAAGGTAGCTTTTCATAGATTGAGGTAACTAGGGGACCAGGTTTCCAAGACAGACTATGTTCAGGCAAAGAAAATTGCCAGGAGGACCATTGCACTGGCCAAGTATCAGAAGTATGAGGCCTTATATGAAAAGTTGAGGAAAGGGAAGGAGAGAATGCAGTTTTTAGACTGGCCAAGACAAGGGATAGAACAAGGAAGGAGGTTACCAAGGCTGCAACAGTCAAGGACACAAATGGCAGGGTCCTGTTCCAACCAGCTGAAGTAATTAAATAGTGGCAGGAATACTATCACAGCCTCCGGAACACAGCTACCTGGTCAACAGTCACGTACAGCCCAACCACCACCAAGGCAGTGGACAAGGTTAGTGAAAATGAAATAGTCACAGCCCTTAAAAAAATTAAAGGTCGCAAAGCAGTAGGCCCAGATAAGATCCCCGTTGATGTTTGGCACACCTTGGGGACTACAGCCATTACATGGTTAAGGAAGCTATTTTATAAGCCAGCAAATGGGAACAGGATTCCATCTGCATGGAGAGAGAGTTTGATAGTGCCACTGTTCAAGGGCAAAGGTGATGCCCAGGACTGTAGAAACAATAGAGGCATAAAGCTAATGAGCCATACTATGAAGCTGCAGGAGCATGTAATAGAATGTCGCCTCAGAGACTAAACTCAAGTCTGGGGAAACTAATTTGGGTTTCTGCCAGGTAGGTCCACCATGGAACCAATCTTTATTCTGTGCCAGATGATAGAGAAACATAGAGCAGCAAGGAAGGACCTCCATGCAGTATTCGTTGACCTGGAGAAGGCATATGATAGTGACCATAGACAGGTGGTATGGAGCGTTTTAAGGAAAAAAGGGGTTGATGAAGGCCATATTAGGATAGTGCAGGATATGTACAAGGGTGCCATTACTAGGGTGAGGACAGGCTTCAATGTGCAGGTCGGTGTGCATCGAGGGTCAGCACTTAGTCCATACCTATTCATTCTGGTAATGGATGAGCTGCTGACAAGGGATAAAGGAATGGGCTCCCCAGTGCCTAGTATTCGCTGATGATGTGGGAAAGCTCACGGGGTACAAGGAGGATGAACAAAAGGGCCTACAGCACATTAAGACAGCAATGGAAACACAGGGTCTGAAAGTTAACACAAATAAGACAGAGTACCTAGCTTCAAATTGAGGGTATACCAGCGGTGCAACAGTTTCGGGAGCGGCGAGTTGCATTGGACACACCAGTTCTCGTCTGATCACTGAAGTTAAGCAATGCAAGCCCAGTTAGTACTGACATGGGTGGTCGCTCGGGAAAGCTGGGTACTGCTAATACCCAATAATCATCGCATTAGTGTAGTTTCTGTGCAGTATATGCATTAGAACTATATAGTGGACGGGTCTCTAATGACCTCGTAGTTGATGGGACCTTAAACTCCAACAAACAAATGCAACAGTTTCATTACTTAGGATCAGTTTTCCAGAGCAACGGGGAGATAGATTCAGACGTGACCAATAGGATTAATGCAGGATGGCTGAAGTGGAGGCAGGCTAGTGGAGTCGTGTGAGACCGCTAGGTCCCAATAAAGTTGAATGGCAAAGTTTACAGAACAGTCGTCAGGCCCACCATGATGTATGGCTCACAGTGTTGGGCAGCTGGGAAGAACCATGAAAGGAGAATGCAAGTGCCTGGGATGCATATGCGGCACTACATGACTGGAGTGTCATGAGCTGACAAAGTACGAAATGATTATGTTAGTGGAGCCTGGGGGTGAAGGACATCGCAAAGAAGATGAGGGGGAGGCGGTTGAGGTGGTATGGGCATGTAATGAGGAGAGAGGAGGAGGAGCTTATTAGGTCCATTATGGATTAGCATGTGATTGGGGGCACATAGGGTAGGGATAGGCCAAAACGGACACAGGAGCAGGTGGTGCTGACTGACATGTATAAGTGTGGGGTGGAGAGCTACATAGTGGGGGATAGCAGGGAATGGAGGAGGAGAACCTGCCTACCTGATCCCGCCATGGGCAGGAGAAGGGTGTGAGGATGATGATGATGCTGATGATGATGATGATGATGTTGTAAAGGAGAAAAAATATCACACAAAGTTTGTTTTCCCATTGATTTCAATGTAAAAACTCTATTTTTCCTTTTGCTATATCTCACATTCAATTAAAGCTAAAGCCATGACGTTTTTACCATGATTGGAGTACTGCTCTGTCAATATTCACGATAAAAGTTATGATTCTGTTAAGTATAGGAAAGAAGATATTGCACAAAGTATGTTTCCCTATTTATTTCAATATAAAAACTCCACGTTTCTTTTTGCTATATCTCAATTTCTACTAAATCTGCAGCTATGTCGTTTTGCACATGATTGGAGTACATTATTCCCTACATTCTCACAAAAATTTACAGTTCGATGTTGTATACAAGAGAAAATATCGCACAAACTGTGTTTTCCAATTAATTTCAATTTAAAAAATCCATTTTTCTGTTTGCTATATCTTAATTTTTCCTAAAGCCACAGCCATGCCGTTTTGCACATGCTTGGAGTATCTCATTCCCTATATTCTTGCAATAATTTAAATTTCTATGTTGTGTAGGAGAGATAATATCACACAGTGTTTTTCCCATTGATTTCAATGTAAAATCTAAATTTTTTCGCTATATCTAAATTTCTTTTATAGTTACAGCCATAAAGGTTTTCTCCATGATTGTAGTACCACATTTCCAACATTCAGGATAAAAGTTATAGTTCTATTATGTAAAGGAGAGAAAATATCATACAAAGTGTGTTTTCCCATTGAATTCAATGTAAAAACTTTACTTTTCTTTCTGTTATATCTCAATTTCTATTAGAGGTACAGCCATGTTGTTTCACACATGATTGAAGAACTACATTCCAAACATTCTTTATAAAAGTTATGATTCTATTATGTAGAGGAAAGAAAATATCACACAAAGTTTGTTTTTTCAATGATTTTAATTTAAAAACTCCATTCTTCTTTTTGCTGTAACTAAATTATTATTGAAGCTACAGCCACGCCATTTTGCATATGATTGGAGTACCTCATTCCCTTCATTCATGCTGAAATTTTGAGTTCAATTTTTTAGACGAGAGAGAATGTGGCACAAAGTGTGTTTTCCTGTTGATTTTATGTAAAAACTCCATTTTTCCTTCTCCAATTTCTAATAAAGCCACAGCAAAGCCGATTTGCATATGTTTGCTTACCTCTTCCCTACATACTTGCAAAAATTTACAGTTCTATCAAGTATAGGAGACAAAAAGCACAAAGTGAAATTTTCCATTTATTTCTGTTAAAGCTATAGCCATGGCGTTTTGCACATGATTGGAGTTGACATTCCTCACATTCTGTACTAAATTTGTAGTTTTGTTATGTCTAGGTAAGAAAATATTGCACAAAGGGTGTTTTTGATTTATGTCAATGGAAAAATTCTAATTTTACTTTTTGCTATATCTCAATTTCTATTAAAGCTACACCCATGCCGTCTGGCAAATGATTGGAGTACCCCATTACCTCGGAAATTTACAGTTCTATGCTGTATAGGATACCCACCACAGTGGCATAGTGGTAAGCACGCTCAACAACTACGCCAGTAGTTCTAGGTTCAATACTGGACCGTGGTGGGTAAGGTTCTTTCGGGTGAGAGAGAAGCCGCGAGTGTGCCTTCTTTCGGTTGAGAAGTAAAACCGAGGTCCCTTGTGGGTGTACGATGGCACTTGCACGTAAAAGAACCCTCTCTACTACGCAACGGGTAGATGAGGCAAAATTTACAGGTGTAGGAGCTCGCCCCCTGGCGTCGGTAGCATTCCCCAACGAACACTAGACTGACGATAAATAACCGTAGGGGTGCAGCTTTGGCCGGCAACCAGCTGCAGAAAAAACTATGACAATATGTCACCCTGTGTCCATTCAGAGGGAAAAATGGGTACCCGACCCTGCCATAGGTGGGAAAAGGGTAAGGAGTTGCTTTTTATGTTGTATAGGATAGAAAATATAACACAAAGTGTGTTTTTCCTTTGATTTCAACTTAAAAACTGAATTTTTCTTTTTGTTGTATCTCAATTTCTATTAAAGCTATAGCAATGACGTTTTGCACATGATCGGAGTACCTCATTCCCTACATTCTCAGAAAATGTTACTGTTCTAAGTTTTAAAGAAGAGAAAATATCGCACAAAGTCTGTTATTACATTGATTTTAATGTAAACACTTCATTTTTTCTTTTTGCTATATCTCAATTTCTATTAAGCCTGCAGCTATACCGTTTTGCTCATGATTGGAATACCTCATTCCTTACATTCTCCCAAAAATTTACAGTTCGATGTTTATAGGAGAGAAAATAACGCCTAAAGTGATTTTTCCTATAGATTTCAATGTAAAAACCCCATTCTTCTTTTGCTATATCTCAATTTCTATTAAAGCTACAGCCATGCCATTTTGGACATACTAGGAGTACCACATACCCTCCTATATCAAAAAATTTTCAGTTCTATGTTGTAAAGGAGAGAATGTATCACACAAAGAGAGCTTTCCCATTAGATTTAATGTAAAACGCAATTTTTTTTCTATATCACAACTTCTAATAAACCTAGAGCTATTACATTTTAAACTTTCAGGATAAAATTTGTAGTTCTATTATATAAAGAAAAGCAAATATCACTCAAAGTGTGTTTTTATATTCACTCCAATGTAAAAACTCCATTTTTCTTTTTGCTATATCTCAACTTCTATGCCGTTTGCGCATGTTTGGAGTACCACATTCCCTGCATTCTCACAAAAAATTACAGTTATATGTTATATAGGAGAGAAAATATAGCTCAAAGTGGGTTTTCCTATTGATTTCAATGTAAAAACCATTTTTCTTTTTGCTATATCTCAATTTCTATTAAAGCTAGAGCCATGCTTTTTTGCACATCAGCTTTTTTCCCATTGATTTCAATGTAAAATCTTAGTTTCTATTAAAGCTACAGCAATGGCGTTTTGCAGACGATTGGAGTATTACATTCCCAACATTCTAAATAGAAGTTATGATTCTATTGTGTAGAAAGGAGAGAAAATAGAGATAAATTACCACATAAAGGGTGTTTTCTTATTGATTTTAATGTAAAAACTCTATGCCACGTCTATATTTCTATTGAAGCTACAGTTATTCTATTTTGCACATCACCTATACAGTTATAATTCTATTATGTATAGGAGAGAAAATCCCCAGCCCAGGTGTTTTGCACATGATTGGAATACCTCATTCCCTACATTCTCACAAAAATTTACAGTTCTATGTTGTATAGGAGAGAAAATAACATTCCATTGATTAATAAAAAATCTATTATTCTTTTTGCTATATCTCAATTTCTATTGAAGCCACAGCATTGCCATTTTGCACATGATTGTAGCACCTCATTCCCTGAAATGTGTGTTTTCCTGTTGATTTAAATGTAAAAACTTCATTATTCTATATTTCGATTTCTATTAAAACTACAGCCATTTTGTTTTGCATATTATAGGAGTACCTCATTTCCTACAATCTCAAAAAAATTTTAAGTTCTATGTCGTATGGGAGAGAAAATATCGCAGAAAGTTTTTCCTCATTGATATTGATGTAAAAGCTGCATTTTTCTTTTTGCTATATCTAAATTTCTAATAACGAAACAGCCATGCTGCTTTGCACATAATTGGAGTTCCACATTCCCAACATTCTGGATAAAAGTTAT
>JAAFCE010009127.1:9492533-9516529 GCA_013389805.1 Trigoniulus corallinus
CAGCAATACCGTTTGCACATTATTAAAGTACCTTATTCTCTACATTCTTGAAAAAATTTACAGTTTTATGTTGCATAGGAGAGGAAATAACGCACAAAGTGTGTTTTCCCTTTATTTCAATGTAAAAACTCCATTTTTCTTTTGGTTATATCTCAATTTCAATTAATGCTACAGCCATGCCGTTTTGCTAATAATTGGAGTACATCATTCCCTAAATTCTCCCATAAATATACATTTCTATGTTGTATAGAAAAGGTAATATCACACTAAGTGTGTTTTCTCATTAATTTCAATGTAATTACTTCAATGGTCTTTTTGCTATATCTCAATTTCTTTTAAAGCTACAGCTATGCCACTTCACACAGGATTGGAGTACCTCATCCCCTATATTCTCACAAAAATTTTCAGTTCTTTGTTGTATGGGAGAGAAAATAATGCATATTATGAGTTTTCCAATTGATTTCAATGTCAAAACTCCCATTTTCTTTTTTCTATATTTCAATTTCTATTAAAGCTGTAGCGTTCTTGTTTTGCGCATGATTGAAGTACTACATTCCCTACATTCTAGCCAAAATTTGCAGTTCTATCATGCATAGGAGACAAAAAACATATACTGCATTTTCCTTTTGATATCTGTAAAAAAAACATCATTCTTTCTTTTTGGTATATATTTAAATTTCTTTTAAAGCTACAGCCATACCATTTTGCAAATAATTGGAGTACTTCATTCCCTACATTCTCACTAAAATTTACAGATCTATGTTGCTATATTTCAATTTCTTTTAAAGCTACAGCCATGCCATTTAGCACATGATTGCAGTACCTCATTCTTTACATTCTTGGAAAAATTTCCTGTTCTATGTTGTTTAGGAGAGATAATATTGCACAAAGTGTGTTTTCCAATTTATTTCAATGTAAAAACTAAATTTTTCTTTTTGCTATATCTCAACTTCTATTAAACCTTCAGCCACGCAGTTCTGCACATGATTGGTGTACCTCATTCCCTACATTCTCACAAAAGTTTAAGGTTATTTTTTGTATAGGAGAGAAAATATCTCACAAAGTGTGTTTTCCCATTGATTTCAATGTACAAACTCGATTTTTTTTATTCATCTCAATTTGTATTCAAGCTACAGCCATGCTGATTTGCACATAATTTAGTACCTCATTCCTTATATTCTTGCTAACATCTGCAGTTCTTTGTTGTAAAGGAGAGAAAATTTCGCTCAAAGTAAGTTTTTTGAATGATTTAAATCAAAATACTTCATATTTCTTTTTCCTATATCTCAATTTCTATTAAAGCTACAGCCATGCCGTTTTGCAGATGACTGCAGAACCTCATTCCATACATTCTTGCGGAAATATA
This sequence comes from Trigoniulus corallinus, assembly GCA_013389805.1. Lineage (NCBI taxonomy): Eukaryota > Metazoa > Arthropoda > Diplopoda > Spirobolida > Trigoniulidae > Trigoniulus > Trigoniulus corallinus. The sequence continues at coordinate 9,493,900 of JAAFCE010009127.1, forward strand.
CAGCTCTATGTTATATAGATAAGAAAATATCGCATAAAGCGTTTTTCACATTGATTTAAATGTAAAAACTCCATTTTTATTTTTGCTAAATCTAAATTTCTATTAAAGCTACAGCCATGCCGTTTTACACATGATTGGAGTACCTCATTTCCTACATTCTTGCAAAAATTTACAGTTCTATGATTTACAGGAGAGAAAATATCACACAAAGTGTGTTTTTTATTGATTTTATTGTAAAAACTCCATTCTTTTTTGCTATTAAAGCTACAGCTGTAGCATATTGCACATGATTGGAGTCTCTCATTCACTACATTCACACAAATATTTACAGTTCTATGATTTATACAAGAGAAAATATTGCATGAAGTATTTTTTTTAATTGATTTCCATATAAAACCTCCATTTTTTCTTTTTGCTATACCTCAATTTCTTTTAAAGCTACAGCTATGCCATTTTGCAAATGATTGTAGTACCTCATTTCTGACATTGTCACAAAAATTTACATTGCAATGATGAATAGGAGAACATATTGCACAACGTGTGTTCTCTTATTGATTTCAATGCACAAACTACATTTTTCTTTTGGCTATATATGATTTTCTACTACAGCAACAGCCATGCCGTTTTGCTCATGATTTAAGTACGTCATTCGTTACAGTTCTTTGTTGTATAGGAGAGAAAATATTGCACAAAGTGTGTTTTTCCAATGATTTCAATGGAATAACCTCATAATTCGTTTTCTTATGAATATGAATATGTAATACTTTGTGACGGATGCCTTGCTGGTGAGATCTTCTCATGCAAGACCCATATGCCCAGATCTCCACCTGCACCCCAGCAACACCTTTGCCTTTTGACCCCTTCCAGCCGTTGCACCCCAGAACCCACCACCCACAGAATCTCTTCAAATGTGAGGATTCCCTAACCAATGCATTTTACCCTTTTACTGATGCATACTATTCAACCCTTTTACTAATGCATAGGACCTCGTTTTTACATATGTTAACCCTGGTACTGCTACCGCTTTCCATAGGCCACTAACCAATTCATACCTTGAGAATGAATCAAATGCCAGTTTCCTTATTAATCCTTCTCTGGTTTTAGGATTACAAACGATGTTTTCTTCCATTGCTTTCAGGTATCCCCTATCATTTGTAAGTTTAACCCCCAAGTATGTAACCTCTGACACTACCTCTATCACCCTCTCTCCAAGCTTAATTGGTACCTGATTGCTAGGCAGCACGTTATCCTATCCTATTATCATCAGCTTTGTTTTGTCCTGACCAAACTCTAACTGAAAATCCCTATTGTACTGTTCACAGATATCCAGTTCTTCCTGGAGTTCTTCATCTGTCTCTGTCAGCAGCACTATATCATCAAATTCGAAGATGGCAGGCATCTTGATACCATCCCCCAGAGAAAAACCAGCCCTTTATCTTGGAGCCTAATCCCCAGTTCATTGATGTACACTAGGAACAGAATTTGTGATAATGGACAGCCCTGTCACAACCCCTTGTCCACACCTATCTGTCCTGTATTTCTTCCCTCCCATTGGAAATCATACCTATTACCCATATATAACTTCTGGAGCAGTTCCGCTAGCACCTTATTAACCCCATTCTTGGGGTTTCCTTCTTTGAACTACCTCCATAATCTGTGTAATTATGTACAGGCTATTACCTGATCTGTGCCCCCTTTGGAACCCATTTTAGAAATCCACTAATTTCCCTGACTCTTCTGTTATTGTACCTAATCGCCTCCTTACTATACTTGCTGATACATGCAACTGATTATAGATACTGGCCGGTAGCTATCCAAACATTCCTTGCTCTTTCCCTTGCCCTTGTACAGCATCACTACCTGTGTGATGCCCCAGTCATCTGGTATTTTCCATCCCCTAAATACTGATTAAATATCTTTAAGAGCAGTTCTCTGCCTTTACTCCCTAGTGCTTTGAGAAACTCATTCGGTACCTTGTCCTCCCCACAAGTTTTTCCCAACTTCAATGCATTTATCTCATTATCTAATTCTACCCAAGTAAAGCAAGCCTCTCCAGCTGATGATCCTCAGCTGGTTGTTATTCCGTGTGGCCCTTCCACCACCTTTCCACCTGTAGTGGAGAACCCACATCCTTATTCCTTCAATACCCTCCTAATGCCTTCTCTACTGGATATATTCCTACCATCCTTACTTACTAAGGCTTTTCTACTATCCCCTACCTCTTTACTCATCTCTCTACATCTATCCCTCACATTTCTTCAAAATTTCTTTGTCATCTGTTTCCCTCATCCATGATTTCCTTCCATTTCCTCCTATCCCCTTCTGCAATCTTCCTACCCACTACTTCCTTTGCATCTCTTTTCTTCTGCTGATAGGTGTCCCAAGCTTGTCTGATACTTTCCTCAATCTTCCTACTCACTGCTTCCTTTGCCTCTCATTTCTTCTGCTGGTAGGTGTCCCAAGCTTGTCTGATACTTTCCTCATCTCCCCCTTTAACTGCTTGAGTATGCCTCCTATTCGATTGACATCTACTTTCAATAGACTCCCATGCCTCAGGATCCATCCATGGTTTTTCCAATTAATCCCATTCCCTTTACACCTTCCCTGTCCTTCATTTGCTTTATCTATTAGGGCACTTACAAGTTCCACATATGTGACTTCTTTTCTTTCCAGTATAACTTCTATGTCCTTCTGGAACTCCTTCTCTTTAAACCATTTCTTTCACTGCCAGCTAGCTTTCCTTCCCACCTGTGTTTATTTTTCCTTTATGTTCCTAACCTTCATCCTAATCATAATTATATTATGATCTGAGTCTAAACCCACTCTGTTTTCGTCATCCACTGTCATTCCATGCACCTCCTGCACTAGTTCATTCTTTACCAAGCAGAAGTCAATGCAGGAGCTATACTGTGGCCCCACCCTGTTGATCCTTCCCTGACAGCATTTCAGTAGGTTCACTATTGCCATACCATTTTGACATGCAAAACCATTTAGCATTTTACCATTTCTATTCTCCACCCCATCCATCTCCTGCAGATGCCCATTAAAGTCCCACGCTATTATAACCTGATATCCATCTACGTGCAAGCCTCAATGTCCTCCTGCAAGCAGCTGTATATACGTTCATTCCAATCCCCTCCTGTACCTTCTATACCCATGTATACTGCCCCAATAGCCAGCTTCCTACCCCTTCTTTGAACCTTTATCCACCCATGTTCCTTACAATCTTCACCCCACCATATTTCCTTAATTTTCTTCCCCGAAAGGATTCTGACTCCACCTCCTTTCTTCTCACCCCCCTTTCTTTTCCAAAAAGTGGCATTGACCTCATCAACTACATACCTCTCCTATCCCCTTAGATGTGTCTCCGCCAGGCCCATGATGTCTACCTTTTCCTGCCTAATAATCTAACAGAACTCCATCCACTTCCCTTTCCTCCTCACCCCTTGCACATTTGCAAATGCAATCTTCATGCTTCTGTGTATGTCCCTATCACCTTTGCCTCCCTTGCTCCTTCCTATCTAGGAACTTCTTCACAAATCCCTGCATCTGTTTTCTCATTAATCTAGTGCCATTTTTTGTGGGGGAATTACTACTTACAACCCAGCATTTATCCTGCACTATCAAGGGGGCCCTGCATTCTATGAGTGGGATTCCCATGTCCTTTCTGAACTGCCACAGCCTTCTGTTTATCCAGGTTGCCCTTGCCCTCTCCATTTTGTTCACAGAATTTGTAGGGATAGTACACACTCTAATAGATACCCCACTTCTCTCCCTACAACCTGCAATGAGGTCTGTCAGGGCTTCCCACACATCCACAGCATTACTTTCCCTCAGTTCCTCTGCTCCAAGGCAGATGACAACCAAACACTCCATCTTCTCCCCTATAAAGAGCTCTTTTAGGCAATCTCCATAATCCCTTATTTTTCCCCTGGAAGTGATACCACTGTCACCTTATCCCTCTCCCTACTGTTCACAGTCAATTGGTTTAACCCATCTGATACAGCCCTATCTCCCAGGATTAGAACTGACCTGCCTCCATGCCCTTTGTCCTTATCTATGTCCCGTTGCCTGCTCCTTCTCATTTCCTCTGCCTCCCTTTCAATCACCCTTGCTCCTGCTGCATTATCCACCACTTCACCTTTCTTTCCTAGTGTCCCAATTCTTTCATTCTTTTCCCTAACAATAGCTTACATCATACTTTCCAATCTCCCTATCTGCCCCTGAATCTCCACTAGTTGCTGGGACAGAAGGTCATTGTGATCTTCCATCACCTTTTCTAATATCTCAATTTCTATTATAGCTACACTAATGCCGTTTTGCACATGAGTGGAGAACCTCATTCCCTACATTCCCGCCAAAATTTACAGTTATACGTTGTATAGGAGAGAAAATATCACACAAAGTGTACTTTACCATTGATTTAAATGTAAAAACTCCGTTTTTCTTGTTGTTATAACTCAATTTCTTTTAAAGCTACAGCCATTCCGTTTGGCACATTACTGGAGTACCTCATTCCCTTTATTTTAGCAAAAATTTACAGTTCTCTGTTGTATAGGAGAGAAAATATCCCACAAAGTGTTTTTTCTGAATGATTATAATTTAAAAACTCTATTTTTCTTTTTCCTATATCTTAATTTCTGTTAAAGCTACAGCGATGTCGGTTTAAACATGATTGGAGTACCGAATCCCCTACATTCTCTCAAAAATTTACAGTTCTATGTTGCATAGGAGAGAAAATATCACACAAAGTCCGTTTTTCTTTGATTTCAATGAAAAAAATCCATTTTTCTTTTTCCTATATCTCAATTTCTATTAAAGCTTCAGTTACTTAGCCAAAGCGTTTGATAGGGTAGCCATCCCATTATTAATTAGTAAGCTGAAGACATATGAAATAACCAGCAACAAGTTAACATTGCTGCAAAGCATCAGTTCAAGCAATTTAGAGGCCTGCCACAGGGCAGTGTTCTAAGTGCCCTACTCTTTAACATTTATATAAATTATCTTTTTGACAACATTCATCCTTACATAGGTTGCTTAGCTTTTGCCAATGATCAAAAATTATCTAAAGTGTTATGTAGCTGGTCGTCAGCAATTAGTCTGAACTTTTCTCTCCATGAGGTGGAACGTTGGTTGACCTTAAATGGTCTCCCACTCAATAAAGAAAAGACATATATTTGCTCAAATTATCTCAAATTATCTGAGCTCCTGTTTTTTATCCATATTCATTTGAAGAAGGATCATTAGTCCCTAGTTTCAATTGTGAAGCATCTGGGAGTTTATATGGACACAAAGTTTACCTCCAAATTCTATCTACAACACTTATATTTTAAAGAAAAAGTGCTTATTTTGTGATTTGCACTAAAGGAGGAATATATCAATTTCCAGCATTGTGTTGTGCCCTCTTTACATGCTTAATTAAACCTCAAATTTTATATTCTATAAATTGCTGGTCTGTTTGCAGCCAAACCCACCTTAAAAAACTATCAAAGTTCTACAATGGAGTCACCACGAGCTAACTGCCTATTACTAGGCCAAAACCCAGCACCACAGGAAATCATCTAATGAATACTCTAACCTTTAATGTGACCATTATATAGATTAGGGTAATGTCGCTCGACCGTCATTTTACTGGTCTAATTGACTGTACACATATACTGGGACAACTGCTGATTTCCAGTCCTGCCAGAAGCTTATGGCATTGTTGCTTATTTAAGTATGCCAGGGATTTAAACAACCCAACATACCAAGAACAGAGAGACTTCAATGCTCTTGGACTATCTATTGATGACCTTCTGCCATCAAAGAAGATTTTGAGGGCAAAAATGATAGCGCTTATAGGTCAAAACTCATATGGCTTTTAGTAAAAAACTGATAATGCTTTTAGAAAAAATTGCTGATAATCTCAGGAACTTAGTTTTAACAATCCATTATTTTAATGATTTACTTCTATTTTTTAAAATTTTAACATAATTATTTAATGAATTTCACAATTTATTGGGCACTTTGTTCCCTATGTTTTAAAATATTATATTTTTTTTCTTAATCTACAATTATTGTTATTCATCATTTAAAAATTAATAGAGATCCTAATACACATCAGCAACTCTTGATCCTAAATCAAAGTTCTTCCTTCCTTTTGGATAGAATGCCTTCTCTTCAGCCCCTCACCCTCCTTCCCATCCACAGAAAAAGGGCCAGCCTGTTTACTGAATGCAAAGCCATTCAACATTTATTATGCCATTTTCCAAATGATTGTAGTACCTCAGTCCCTAGATTCTTGAAAAAATTTACAGTTCTATGTTGTATAGAAGAGATAATCTCACACAAAGTGTATTTTCCCATTGATTTCAATGTAAAAACTCCATTTTTTTTTCTATATCTCAATTTCTATTAAAGATGCAGCCATGCCGTTTTGAACATGATTGTGGTAAACCATTCCCTACATTCTGGCCAAAATTTGCAGTTCTATCATATATAGTAGACAAAATGCAAAAAGAGCGTTTTTTTATTCATTTCAATGTAAAATCTTCATTTTTCTTTTTGCTATATCTCAATTTCTATTAAAGCTACAGCCATGCCGTTTTGCACACAATTGGAGTAAAACATTCCCTACACTTTCAAAAAAATTTCCAGTTCTATGTGGTATAAGAGAGAACATATTGTACAAAATGTGTTTTCACATTGATTTCAATAAAAAAACTCCATTTTTCTTTTTCCTACAACTCAGATTTCTTTAAAGCTGCAACCATGCCGTATGACACATGATTGAAGTTCTATATTCTCCTCATTCTCATCAAAATGTGCAGTTCTATCATGCATAATAGACAAGCTGCACGAAGTACGTTATCCCATTGATTTCAAGATAAAAACTTCATTTGCTATATCTCAATTCTTATTAAAGGTAAAGCCATGCCATATTGCACATTATTGGAATACTACATTCCCTACATTCTGAAAAAAAAGTTATAATTCAATTACGTGTAGGAAAGAAAATATCGCACAAAGTGTTCTTTCCCATTAAATTCAATGTAAAAACTCCATTCTTCTTATTGCTATATCATAATTTCTATCAAAGCTACAGCCATGCCATTTTGCACATGATTAGAGTACAACATTCCCAATGATTTTAAAAAAAGTTATGATTCTATTATGTATAGGAAAGAAAATATTGCACAAAGTGTGTTTTCCCATTGATTTCAATGTAATAACTCCATTTTGATTTTTGCTATATCTGAATTTCTATTACAGCCAGAGCCATGTAGTTTTGCACACGATTGAAGTAACTCATTCGCTACATTCTTGCAAAACTTTAGAGTTCTCTGTTGTATAGAAGAAAAAATATATCACAGAGTGTGTTTTCCCATTGATTTCAATGTAAAAACTCCATTTTTCTTTTTCCTTTATCTCAATTTCTATTAAAGCAACAAGCGTGCCATTATGCACATGATTGGAGTTCAAAATTCCCAACGTTCTTGATAAAAGTTATGATTCTATTATGTATAGCAAAGAAAAAAATTGCATTAAGTGTGTTTTCCTATGGATTTCAATTTAAAAACCTTATTTCCCTTTTTTGCTATATCTGAATTTCTATTAAACTACAGCCATGCAGTAATCCCCACAACTGTAGTACCTCATTTCCTACATTCTTGCAAAAATTTACAGTTTTATTGTGTAATGAAGAGAAAATATTGCACAAAGTGTGTCTTCCTATTGATTTCAATGTTAAAAAAAACTCCATTTTTCTTTTTCCTATATCTCAATTTATATTAAAGCTAAAGCCATGCCGTTTTGAACATGATTAAGGTACTTCTATCCCTACTTTCTGGCCAAAATTTGCAGTTTTATCATATATAGGAGATAAAAAGCACAAAGTGCGTTTTCCTAATGATATCAAAGTAAAAACTTCATTTTTCTTTTTGCTATAGCTGAATTTCTGTTAAAGCTACAGATTATCCGTTTTACACATGATTAAGAACCCACATTTCCTACGTTCTGTCCAAAATTTGTGTCTCTACTATGTATAGGAAAGAAAATATCGCACAAACTGTGTTTTCCCATTGATTTCAATGCAAAAACTTCATATTTCTTTTTGCTATATCTCAATTTCTAATAATGCTACAACCATGCCGTTTTACAAATGATTGGAGCACCTCATTCCTTACATTCTCCAGTTCAAAATTCCAGTTCTTTTTTTGCTTTATCTCAATTTCTATTCAAGTTGCAGCCATGATGTTTTGCGCATGATGGGAGTACAATATTGCCTACATTCTTGTAAAAATTTCCAGCTCTTTGTTGTACAGGAAAGAAAATATCACACAATGTGTGTTTTCCAATTGATCTCAAAGTAAAAACACCATTTTGCTTTTTGCTATATCTGAATTTCTATTAAAGCCACAGCCATGTAGTTTTGCACAAGATTGTAGTACCTTATTCGCTACATACTCGCAAAAATTTAAATTTCACTGTTTTATAGAAGAGAGAATATCACTCAAAGTGTGTTTCCCTATTGATTTCAATATCTAAACTATTTTTCTTTTTGCTATATCTGAATTTCTTTAAAATTTACAGCCTAACGTTCTTGGTAAAAGTTATGATTCTATTATGTATAGGAAAGAAATTGTCGCACAAAGTGTGTTTTCCCATTGATTTCTAATTTAAAACTCCATTTTTCTTTTTGCTATATCTGAATGTCTATCAACGCTACAGCCTTGCCGTTTTGCACCTGATTGGAGTACCTCACGCCGTACATTCTAACAAAGATTTACAGTTTTATGTTGCATATTACAGAAAATCTCCCACAATGTGTGTTTTCCCTTTTGATTTAAATGTAAAAACACCATTTTTCTTTTGGCTATATCTCAAATTCTATTAAAGCTGCAGCCATGCCTTTTTGCACATGATTGCAGAACCACAATCTCTACATTCTTTCAAAAATTTGCAGTTCTATCATGTATAGAAGACTAAATGCACAAAGTCCACTTTTGTATTGATTTCAATAGAAAACGTTCATTTTTCTTTTTGCTATATCTCAATTTCTATTAAAGCAACACCCAGGCCGTCTTGCAAATAGTTGGAGTACCACATTCATTACATTTTGTCAAAAATTTGCGGTTTTACAATGTATAGGCAAGGAAATATCACCCAATGTGTGTTTTCCCATTCATTACAATGAAAGAACTTCATATTTCTTTTTGCTATATCTGATTTTGTATTAAAGCTATAGCCATGCCGTTTTGCACATCATTGGAATACGTCATTCCCTACATTTTTGCAATAATTTACAGTTCTATGTTGAATAGGAGAGAAAATATCACACAAAGTGTGATTTCTTATGGATTTCAATGTAAATACTCCATTTTTTTTTCTATATCTGAATTTCTATTCAAGATATAGCCATGATGTATTGCATGGGATATGAGTTCCTCATTTCCTACCTTCTCACTAAAATTTCAAGCTCTTTGTTATATAGGAGAGAAAATATTGCACAAAGTGTGTTTTCTTATTGTTTTCAATGTAAAAACTCCATTTTTCTTTTTGCAATATCTCAATTTTTTTAAACCTACTGCCATGCCGGTTTGCACATGATTGGATCACCTCATTTCCTACATTTCTGCAAAAATTTACAGTTCTATGTTGCATAGGAGAGAAAGTATCGCAAAAAGTTTGGTTTCCCATTGAAATCAATTTAAAAACTCCATTTTTCCTCTTTCTAAATCTTAATTTCTTTTAAAGCGGCAGCTCTGCCGTTTTGCACATGTGTGGAAAACCACATTCCCAACTTTCAGGATTAAAGTTACGATTTTATTATGTATAGGAAAGAAAATACCACAGAGGGAGTGTTTTCCTATTGACTTTAATGAAAAAGCTCCATTTTCTTTTTGCTATACCTCAATATCTATTAAGGCTACAGCGATGCAGTTTTGCACATGATTTGAGTACCCTATTCCCTACATTCTCACTAAAATTTACAACTCTATGTTGCATAGAAAAGAAAATATCACACGATGTGGGATTTCCTATTGATTTCAATGTAAAAACTTTGTTTTGCAAATGATTTATGTACCTCATTCCCAACATTCTCGCAACAATTTATAGTTCCATGTAATATATGAGAGAGAAATATCGCTCAAAGTGTACTTTTCCATTGATTTCAAGGTAAAAACTTCATTTTGCTTTTTCCTATATTTTTTTTAAACTATAGCCATGCTGTTTTTCACATGATTGAAGTTCCTCATTTCCTACATTCTTGCAAAAATTACAGTTCTATGTTGTATAGGAGAGGAAATTATGCACAAAGTGTGTTTTCCTTTTTATTTTAATGTAAAATCTGCATTTTTCGGTTTGCTATATCTTAATTTCTATTAAAGCTACAGCAATGCCATATTGCACACAAATGGAGTACCACATTCCCAACATTCTCGATAAAAGTTATGATTCTATTATGTATAGGAATGAAAATATCGCACAAAGTGTGTTTTCCCATTGATTTCAATTTAAAAACTCTGTTTTTGTTTTCGCTATATCTAAATTCATATTAAAGCTACAGCCATACCGTTTTGGACATGATTGGAATACCTCATTCCCTACATTCCCACCGAAATTCCTCATCATATTTTGTATAGGAGAGAAAATATAGCACAAAGTGTGTTTTCGTGCTGATTTCTTCTTTGTATAACTTAATTTCTATTGAAGCTACAGCCATGTCGTTTTGCACCTTATTGGAGTACCACATTCCAAACATTCTGATTAAAAGTTATAATTCTTTTATGTATATTAAAGAAAATATGGCAAAGCATGGTTTTTCTCATTGATTAAAATGTAAAATCTCCATTTTTCTGTTTCCTATATCTTATTTTTTTTTAAAGCTGCAGCCATGTAGTTTTGCACATGATTGGAGAAAATATTCCCCACATTCTCAAAAAAATCTACAGTTCGAAGTTGTATAGGAAAGAAAACATCATACAAAGTGTGTTTTCCCATTGATTTCAATATAAAAACTTAATTTTTCTTTTTGCAATATCTCAATTTCTATTTAAATCTACAGCCATTCTATTATAACATTATTAGAGTACGAAATTCCCAACATTCTCATGAATATTTACAGTTCTATGTTGCACAAAAGAGAAAATATCTTCCAAAGTGTGTTATTCCATTGATTTCAATGTAAGAATTCCATTTTTTTTATTTTCTAGATCTTACTTTCTGTTAAAGCTACAGTCATGCCATTTTGCACATGACTGGAGTATCACATTCCCAACATTCCACTGAAAAGTAATAGTTCTATTATGCTAAGGAATAAATATTTTGGACAAAGTATTTTTTTCCATGGATTTGAATGTAAAAGCTATTTAAATTATTTTTACTATAATACAATTTTCACAAAAATTGCAGGCATGCCGTATTCCACATGATAGGAGTACCTCATTCCCTACATTCTCTCAAAATTTTACAGTTCTATATTGTATAGAAGAGAAGATTTCGCACAAAGTGTGTTTTTCCGTTTATTTCAATGTAAAAGCACCATTTTTCTTTTTGCTGTATCTCAATTTCCATTAAAGCTGCAGTTATGACGTTTTGCACTAGTAGAGTACCTCATTTCCTATTTTCTCACAAAAAGTAACAGTTCTGTGTTGTATAGGAGAGAAAATATTGTACAAAGTGTTTTTTCCTTTTGACATTAATTTTTTCCTTTTGACATTAAATTAAACAATTAATTTTTCTTTTTGCTGTATCTCAATTTCTATTAAAGCTACAGCCATGCCGTCTTGCACATGATTGGAGTAAAACAATTTCAACATTCTGGATAAAAGTTAGGATTGTATTATGTAATTGAATGGAAAATTTCGCAGAAAGTTAGTTTTCCTATTGATTTCAATGAAAAAACTCCATTTTTGTTTTTCCTCTATCTGAATATTTATTAAAGCTGGAACCATGCCATTTTGAAAATGATTGGAGTACCTCATTCCCTACATTTTAAAAAAAATTAAGTTTTTATGTTGTATATGAGAGAAAATATAGCACAAATCACAAAAATAAGCACAACAATATAGCAATTTAAAAACTCATATTTTTTTTGCTATATTTCAATTTTTTATAAAGCTACTGCCATGCCATTTTGCACATGATTTCAGTACCTCATTTCCCAAAATCCAAAAAAAATTTACAGTTCTATTTTGTATAGAAGAGAAAATATATTTTACAGTGTGTTTTCTCATTTATTTCATTGTAAAAACTTTGCTATTTCTCAATTTCTATTAAAGCTACAAACATGCCGTTTTGCACATGATTGGATTACCACATTCACAACATTCTGGAGAAAAGTTACAATTGTATTATGTATGGAATTAAAAATATCACACAAAGTGTATTTTGAAATTGATTTCAATATAAAAACTCTATTCTTCTTTTTACTATATATGTCAATTTCTATTAAAGCAACAGCCATGCCATTTTGCACATGATAGGAGCTTTCCTGCAAAAAATTACAGTTCTATGTTGTATAGGAGAGAAAATATCGCACAAAGTGTGGTTTCCTTTAGATATCAATGTAAAAACTCCATTTTTCTTCTTTCTACATCTCAATTTCTTTGAAAGCTGCAGCTCTGCCGTTTTGTGCCCATTCACAACATTGTGCAGAAAAGGAATGATTCTATCATGTATAGGAAAAATTTTTTTGCAAAAAGTGTATTTTCCTATTGATTTTAATGTAAAAACTATTTTTCTTTTTGGTATATTTTAATTTCTATTAAAACTACAACCATGACATTTTGCATCAGATTGGAGTACCTCATTTCCTACCATAACGCAACAATTTACAGTTCTATGCTTAATAGGGGAGAAAATATCACAAGAAGTGTTTTTTCCCATTAATTTCAATGTATTGCTTATATTTGCTGTATCTCAATTTCTACTTAAGCTACAGCCATGACGTTTTGCACATGATTGAAACACCTCATTCCCTACATTATTGCAAGAATTTTCAGTTCGATGTATTATACGAGAGAAAATATTGCACAAAGTGTGTTTTCCAATTGATTTCAATTAAAAAACACTATTGTTCTTCTTTCTACATATCAATTTCTATTTAAGCTACAGCCATGCCGTTTTGCACATGATATAATTAATGCATTCCTCACATTGTGCAGAAAAGGTATGATTCTATCATGTAAAGGAATAAAAATTTCGCAAACAGTGTATTTTCCCATTGATTTCAAAGTAGAAACTATTTTTTTTTATATATATCTCAATTTGTATTAAAGCTACAGCCATAACATTTTGCACCAGATTGGAGTACTTCAATCTCTACATTTTTGCAACATGTTTTATAGGAGAGAATATTGCATGGATTGTTTTCCTATTAATTTCAATGATAAATTATTTTTCTTTTTGCTATATCTCAATTTCTATTAAAGCTACAGCCATGACGTTTTGCACATGATTATCACAAAAATTTACAGTTCTATTTGGTGTAAAAGTGTGTTTTTTATTGCTTTTAAAGTAAAAACTCCCCTTTTCTTTTTCCTATATCTAAAATTTTAATAAAGCAACAGCAATGCCGTTTTGCACTTTATTCGAGTACCACATACCAAACATTCTGGATAAAAGTTATAATTCTATTATGTATAGGAAAGAAAATCATCGCAGAAAGTGTTTTCCTATTCATTTCAATAGAGAAACTACATTTTTCATTTTGCAAATCATAATTTCAATTAAAGTTACAGTCATGCCATTTTGCACATTATTGAAGTACCACATTCCAAACATTCTGATAAAATTCTGGATTATTTTATGTACAGGAGAGAAAATATTGCAAAAAGTGTGTTTCCATATTGATTTCAATGTAAAAACTCCATTTTTCTATCTGCTTTATTTCAATTTCTATTAAATCTACAGACACGCAGTTTTTTACATGATTGGACTACCTCATTCCCCACATTTCTGCTAAAATTTACAGTTCTATGTTGCATGGGAGAGAAAATATCACACAAAGTGTGTTTTTATTTTGATTTCTATGAAAAAACACCATTTTTCCTTTTGCTATATCTTAATCTCTATTAAAGCTACACCCATGGCGATTTTGCACATGATTAGAGTATCATTTCCCAAAAATTCTGGATAAACGTCATGATTCTATTATTTATAGGATAGAAAATATCGCACAAATTGTGTTTCCCAATGATTTTAATGGAAAAACTACATTTTTATTTTTGCTGTATCACAATTTGTCCAAAAGCTACAGACATGCCGTTTTGCACATCATTGGAGTGCCGCATTTCGTATATTCTGACAATAATTTACAGTTCTATGTTTTTTAGCAGAGGAAATATCGCACAAAGTGAGTTTTCCTATTGATTTCAATGTAAATACTCCATTTTTCTTTTAGCTATATCTCAATTTTTATTAAAGCTGCAGCCATGCCGTTTTGCACGTTATTAGAGTTCCACATTCACTTCTTTCTACCTTTTAGTTGCAGTTCTATCATATGTAGAAGTTAAATGCACAAAGTGCGTTTTCCCATTGATTTCAAAGAAAAAAACTACATTTTCCTTTTTGCTATATCTCAACTTCTATTGAAGCTACATCCATGACGTTTTGCAAATGATTACAGTATCTCATTCCCTGCATTTTGGCCAAAGTTTGCAGTTCTATGATGTATAGGGGACAAAATGCACCACTTGCGCTTTCGCATTGATTTCACTGTAAAAACTTCATTTTTATTTTTACTATATCTCAGTATCCATTAAAGCTACAGCCATGCCACTTTGCACATGATAGGAGTACCACATTCCCTACATTCGGGATAAAACTTACAGTTTTATGTTGTATAGGAGAGAATATATCCAACAAAGTGTTTTATTCCATTGATTTCAATGTCAAAACTCCATTTTTGTTTTTCCTACATCTCAATTTCTATTAAAGCTACCGCTATGACGTTTCACACATGATTGGAGTACCTCAGTCTTTACATTGTAGCAATGATTTCCTGCTCTACGTTGTATAGGATAGAAAATATTGCACAAAGAGAGTTTTCCTATTGGTTTAAATAAAAAATCACCATTTTTTTCTGCTATTTCTTATTATCTATTAATGCTACAGCCATGCCGTTTTGCACTTTATTGGTTTACAACATTCTTAACATTCTTAAAAAAGTTATCATTCTATTATATATAGCAAAGAAAATATTTTACAAAGTGTGTTTTCCCATTGATTTCAAAGTAAAAACTCGATTTTTCTTATTAATATATATCAATTTCTATTAAAGCTACAACTATGCCGTTTTGCACATGATAGGAGTACCTAATTCCCTTCATTCTCGGAAAAATTTACAGTTCTACGTTGTATAGAAGATAAAATATTGCACAAAGTGTGTTCTCAAAGTTGCACAAAGTTGAATTCTGTTTAAAAACTTCATTGTTCTTTTTTCTATATCTCAATTTCTATTAAAGCTACAGCAATGCCATTTTGAATATGATTGGAGCACCGCATCCCCCCCATTTTAAATAAAAGCTATGATTCTATCGTGTATGGGAAAGAAAATATTGCACAAAGTGTGTTTTCCCATTGATATCAATGTAAAAACTCCATTTCTTTATACTATATCTTAATTTCTATTAAATCTGCAGCCATGACGTTTTGCACATCATTGGATTACATTATACTCTACGATAAAGCTAAAATTTAGAGTTTGATGTCTTAGGGAAGAGAAAACATTGCACAAAGTGTTTTCTTATTGATTTCAATATAAAAACTTCATTTTTCTTTTTCATATATCACAATTTCTATTAAAGCTACAGCCATGCTGTTTTGTACATTAGTGAAGTACCTCATTCCCTACATTACTGTAAAATTTAACAGTTCTATGTTCTATAGGAGAGAAAATATCACACAAAATGTGTTTTCTCATTGATTTCAATGTTAAATCTCCATTTTTTTTAGATCTCAATTACAATTACAGAGCAGAAGCCAGAAGCCCGTTTTTCACGATTACAGTACCACATTCCCAACAATCTGGAGAAAAGTTATGATTCTATTATGTATAGGAAAGTAAATATTGCACAAAGTGTGTTTTCCCATTGATTTTAATGTAAAAATTCTGCACATCCAGGCAGTTCTGCACATCATTGGATTACCATTTTTCTTTATGCTTTATCTCAACTTCCATTAAAGCCGCAGTTATGACGTTTTGCACATGATTGGAGTTTTTCATTCCTAAAATTCTGGATGAAAGTTCCAACTCTATTATGTATAGGAATAAAAATATTGCAAAAAGTGTATTTATTCATTGATTTCAATGTAAAAATTCTATTTTTTTTTGTTATACCTAGGCAGTTTTGCACATCATTGGAATACCACATCCTCAAAATTCAGGTTAAAAGTAATGATTGTGTTATTAATAGGATGGAAAATACCGCTCAAAGTGTGTTTAGTTATTGATTTCAATGAACAAATTCGATTTTTCGTTTTTCTATATCTCAAATTCTATTAAAGCTACAGCCATGCCGTTTTGCAAATTATTGGAGTACCACATTCCTAACATTGTGGAGAAACATTATGATTCTATTATGTATAGGATTTAAAATTTCTCACAAAGTGTATTTTCCTATATGTTTTAAAGTAAAATCTCCACTTTTCTTTTTCTATATCTCAATTTCTATTAAAGCTACAGCCGTGACGTTTTGCTCCAGATTGGAATAACTCATTTCCTACTTACTCCCAACAATTTACAGTTCTATTTTGTATGGGAGAGAAAATATCTCACAAAGTGTGTATTCCCATTGAATTCAATGTAAAAACCATTTTTCTTTGTGCTATATATCAATTTCTATTAAAGCTACAGCCATGACGTTTTGCACATGATTGGAGTACCTCATTCCATATATTCTCGCAAAAATTTACAGTTCTATGTTTTATAGGAGAGAAAATATTGCACAAAGTGTGTTTTCTTATTAATTTAAATGTAAAAAGTCCATTTTTTATATCTCAATTTCTATTAAAGCTACAGCCATGCAGTTTTGCACTTGATTAAGGTACCCCATTCCCAACATTGTAGAAAAAAGGTATGATTTAGTTATGTATAGGAGTAAAAATATTGCACAAAGTGTATTTTCCCATTAATTTGAATGCAAAAACTCCATTTTTCTTTTTGCTATATCTGAATTTCTATTACAGCTACATCCATGCCATTTTGCACATGAAAGGAGTGCCTTATTCCCTACATCTTTTCAAAAATTTACAGTTCTATATTGTATAGGAGACGAAATATTGCGCAAAGTGTGTCTACCTATTGACTTCAATTTAAAATCTCCATGTTTCAATATCTCAAATTCTATTAAAGCTACAGCCATGCCATTTTGAATATTATTAGAGTACCATATTCATATCATAAATATTGCACAAAGTGTATTTTCCCATTTATTTCAAAGTAATAACCCTACTTTTCTTTTTGCTATACCTGAATTTCTAATAGAGCTACAGCCATGCCGTTTTGCAAATGATTAAGGTACCAGATTCCCAACATTTTGGATAAAAGTTATGATTATATTATGGATAGGAATAAAAATTACACACAAAGTGTGTTTTTTTATTTATTGCTTTAAACTTAACAACTCCTTTTTTCTTTTTTGCTGTATCCAAAATTTCTATTTAACCTGCAGCCATGCCGTTTTTCACATGATTGGAGTACCACATTCCTCACATTCTGGCCAAAATTTGCAGTTCTATCATGTATAGGAGGCAAAATGCACAAAATGCGTTTTCTTCTTGATTTCAATGAAAAACTTCATATTTCTTTTTTGCTATTACTCAGTTTATTTTAAAGCTACAGTTTAGCTGATTTCCACATGAGTGCAGAACCACATTCCCTGCATTCTGGCCAAAACTTGCAGTTCTATCAGATACAGCAGACAAAACGAACAAAGTGTGTTTTACCATTTCAGTTTAAAAACTTGTTAAAACTTGTTATATCTCAATTTCTATTAAAGCTATCACCAATGCCATTTTTCACATAATCGGAGCACCTCATTTCCTTCATTCTCTCAAAAATTGGCAGCACGATGTTTTATAGGAGAGAAAGTATTATACAAAGTGTGTTTTCCCATTGATTTCAATGTAAAATCTCCATTGTTTTTGCTATGTCTCAATTTCCATTAAAGCTCTAGCTATTCTGTTTTTTGCATGATTGGAGTACCAAATTCCTAACATTCTCGATATGAGTTATAATTCTATTGCATATAGGAAAGGAAATATCGCAAAAGTGTTTTTTCCCATAGATTTCTATTTAAAAAGTCCATTTTTCTTTTTGCTATATCTTAATTTCTATTAAAGCTTCAGCCATGACGTTTTGCACATGATTGAAGTACCTAACTACCTACATTCTTGAAATGTTTACAGTTTTATGTTGAATGGAGAGAAAACATTGCACAGAGTGTGCTTTCTCAATGAATTAAATGGAAAACCTCCATTTTTCTTTTTGCTACATCTCAATTTCTATTAAAGCTGCAGCCATGCCATTTTGCACGTGATTGGAGTACCTTATTCCCTACATTTTTGGAAGAATTTACAGTTCTATGTTGTTTAGAAGAAGATATCACAAGATATCACATAGGGTGTTTTAAACCATAGCGAGAGCTTCTTCTGTTAAATTCCAAAAAAAAGACAGCATTTGGCTGTGTGAAGGATCACGTTTTCCAGAGTAAGGTAAGGCTGTGGGGGTTTGCGGTTTGCAGGTGTGGGAAACTCGCTATGTTGTTTGGCAGCATAAAAATAACCACGTGGCATTCATCACAGATCTCATCATGCTCCAGAGTAGCGCACGTTGTCTGGTCTGTAAGTGACCATGCAGGGCTGTATAGCAGGGTAACGACCCCCTATAGCAAAAATTTTTAATTACTAACATTATTATTGTTAATTTTATTATTATTGTTAATATATATTTTATTTTTAATATTATTATTATTGTTATTATTATTATTAATAATAATATTAGTATTAATATTACTGCTGTGCATATTTATTGTGTCTTTCCCTAATGGGGACATGCATTACTAAAACTGCATGCCTCTAGTATAGTGTAAATAGGTCTAGTCAGGTGAGTGTGAGACCTCCACTCACTTGGCAATGCTACAATTGATGAGTGTCTCCTGTGGGGTAGGACGGCACCCCCATCGGTAGCCCTGCTATTATTGCTGTGGGTTCAGGACATTTACTGGTGTGCCCCCAGTCAGAGATGTCAGAAATGGTAGAGTCAGGCTCAGAGTAGGGACATGGAATGAAGGGACCCTTATAGGAAAAAATGGGGAACTAGTGGACACCCTCAGGTGCAGGTGCATTAGCATTGCATTTCTGCAGGAGACTAAATGGAGGCCAAATAGATCAAGGATGCTGGGGAAAGGATACAAACATATTTATACAGGCAGTGAAGAAGGGCAAAATATGGTGGGCATTGTAATCAGTAGGGACTTGCAGCAGGAGATCACCTCAGTCACAAGAGTTAGCAGTAGAATAATGTTAGACTCAGTAGTTTCCAAAGTATAGGGCTTCATCTCATAAGTGCCTATGCACCCCAAGCAGGCCTGGGTGACACAGCTAAACTGGATTTTTGGAGTAACTTTGATGAAGTAATACAGTCAGTAAACAGCAGAATTTGACAGGGCAAGGGAAATGAGCGTTTAATTATTGGGGTGACTTTAATGCCCATGTGGGTAGGGATGGTTCAGGTTATGAGGGAGTACATGCATGGTAGGGTTTTTGCATGATCAACCCTGAGGGGCAGAAGGTTCTTGAGACAGCAAGAGCACATGGCCTTGCATTAGCCAATACATGGTTCAAGAAGAGGGAAACGCACCTAATAACTTTCCAATCACCACTGGGGAGGTCCCAGATAGACTTTTTCTTTGTTAGGAAGCAGCACAGGACAGAGATTCGTTACTGCTGTGTGCTACTCAGTGAAGATTTTCAGAAGGACAGTGGCCATAAGCTGCTTATGATGGAATTTCAAATAGAGCAGACAGTAAAGCAACATACCTGGAAGAGAGAATAAGTTGTTAAGATGTGGAAGTTTCCCACCAAGGCAGTGCAATTTTAGCAGTAGATCCTCAGCCACGTTGACTGGGTCAGCCAATGCCATGTGGAGAAGGGTTGCTATGAAGATTAGGAGGTGTGGAGAGGCACTGTTAGGTAGGGGAAAAATTGGAGGAAGTTATCAGGGTAGGCAGAGATGGTGGTGGAATGAGGAAGTGGAAGCTGCCATCAAAAAGAAGAAGATAGCTTTCCAACAGTAGAGGGAAATAGGGGATCAGGTTTCAAAGATTAACTATGTTCAGGCAAAGAAAAATTCCAGGAGGACCATTGCCCTGGCCAAGTACTAGAAGTATGATGCCATATATGAAAAGTTGGGGACAAGGGAAGGAGAGAAAGCAGTTTTTAGACTGGCTAAGACCAGGGATAGAATGAGTAAGGATGTTACCAGGGCTACATTGGTAATGGATACAAATGGTAGGGTCCTGTTCCAGCCAGCAGAGGTAATCAAAATGTGGGAGGAATACTACCATGGTCTCTTAATTGCAGCCTCCTGTGCTACAGCTACAAAAGGCAACCCAATCACCCCTCAAGCAGTGGATAGGGTGAGTGAGGCTGAAATTGTCAGAGCCCTTTGAAAAATGAAAGGTCACAAAGCAGTAGGCCCACATAAGATCCCTAGTTATGTTTGGCATACCTTGGGGACCACAGGAATTACATGGTTTGGGAAGCTATTTAATAAGTAAGCAAATGGTGATAGGATATCATCTGCATGGAGAGAGAGTTGGATAATTCCATTGTTCAAGGGGAAAGGTGATGCACAGGACTGTGGAAACTATAGAGGCTTAAATATGACAAGCCATTCTATGAAGTTGTGGGAGCATGTCATAGAATGTCACCCCAGAAACCAGACAAGCGTCTGGGAAACCAATTAGGGTTTATGCCTGGTAGGTCCACCATGGAACCAATCTCTATGAAAGGTGATAGTGAAGCATAGAGCACCAATGTTTGTTGATTTGAAGAAGGCCTATGATAGTGTTGCTAGACAGGTACTGCTGAGCATTTCAAGTTAGAAACAGGTAGATGAGGGTCATAGTAGGATAGTGCAGGATATGTATGCAGGTTCCTTTTCTAGGGTTAGGACACAATAGGAAACACTCCAGGTTTCAATGTGCTAGTGGGTGTGCATCATGGGTCAGCACTTAGTCCATATCTCTTCACTCTGGTAATGGATGAGCTACTGACAGGAGTGGGAGAATGGGCGCCTAAGTGCCTGGTGTTTGCTGATGATGTAGGGAGGGTGGAGGAGTCCAAAGAGGATGCACAAAAAGGCCTACAAGATCTTAAGACAGCAGGGGAAAGAGGGGTTCTTGAAGAAGAAGAAGACTTCTGACGAAGAAGACATGAAGAAGACTTAGTACCCAGCATTCAATTTTAGTGACCAGGGACAAGAAGGAGAGATTCGTTGTGGGGGAGAGAGGATTTCAGCAGTGCAAGAATTTTGTTATTTAGGATCAGTCTTCCAGAGCAATGGGGAAATAGATTCTGAAGTGAGCAAGAGAATTAATTCAGGATGGCTGAAGTGGAGGCAGGCAAATGGTGTCCAGTGTGACCACCAGTTTCCAGTAAAGTTGAAGGGTAAGGAATGCAGAACCGTCTTTAGGCCCGCTATGCTGTATGGCTAAGAGTGGTGGGTAGCTAGGAAGAACCATGAAAAGAAAATGCAATTGGCTAAGATGTGAATGCTGTGTTACATGTGTGGGGTGTAAAGATCTGACAGAATCAGAAATGATTACGTTAGAGGTATCTTGGGGGTGTGAGATACTGCAGGGAAGATGAGAGAAAGTAGGTTGAGGTGGTATGGGTATGTTATGAGGAGGGGAGAGGAGGAGCTTACTAGGTCCATGGTGGGAATGCAGGTTGTTGTGGGCACCTGAGGTAGGGGAAGACAAAAATGGAAGAGGAAGCAGGTTGTGCAGAGGGATATGAAGGTTTGTGGGGTTGAAGGACTTGGTGGGTGATAGGCGGGAGTGGAGGAATGGAACCTGTTGACCTTATCCTGCCTCAGGCGGGAGAAGGGTGAGATGATGATGATGATGATGGTGATGTTGTATAGAAGGGAAAATATCACACAAGGTGTTTTCCTATTGATTTAACAGTAAAAACTTCATTTTTCTTTTTGCTATTTCTGAATTATTATTAAAGCTACATCCATGCCGTTTTGCACATGATTGGAGTACTACATTCCCAACATTCTGGATAAAAGTTATAATGCTAGTTTGCATAGGAAGGAAAATATTGCACGATGTGTGTTTTTTAATTGATTTCAATTTGAAAGCCACATTTTCGTTTTGCAACATCTAACTTTCTTTAAAGATACAGCCATACCGTTTTCACATGATTATAATACCTCATTTCCTAAGTTCTTGAAAAAATTTACAGTTGTATGTTGTAAAGGAGAGAAAAATCGCACAAACTGTGTTTTCATATTGATTTCAATATAAAATCTCCATTGCTCATTTTACTATATCTCAATTTGTATTGTAGAGCTATAGCAATGCCGATTAGAACATGAATGGAGTGCCATATTCCCATAATTCTAGATAAAAGT
>JAAFCE010009127.1:9539132-9554732 GCA_013389805.1 Trigoniulus corallinus
TGCTAAATGTGAAAGTGATGAAACACTTCAACTACCCTCTTGTTAAAAGAATACTAAGGGAGGGTGAAACGTGCTGTGATCATGTGCTGTGATCATGTCAAAGGAACATGTCTAGCAGTTGATTGTGAGACAGGTGCAGCACTTGATTGCAAGACAGGTGTAGTGATTAATTGTGAGACAGGTGTAGTAGAGGTAGATGAAGGTAATGTAGAGATGTCATCTGTAGCCAGAAGAGTGTGTTTTATGTCAGGTGTAGATGAAACTGAAATGTCAAAATCAGACAAAACTGCAGGGTCTATAGACACATTGTCAGAGCAACCATGTAAATCTAGGGTGAAAATTTTGTCATGTCTCACAAGAATTTTGAAAGGACCCTCATAAGGAATTGAGAGTGGATGTTTGACAGCTCCAACATAAATAAAAACATGTGTGGCCGAATCGAAATTAGGAGTCCAGAAAAGAGTTGGTGTGGATGATATGTGTGGGGATTAGTGGGGTAGTGCATGCATGTGATAATGCAAATTTTCGAGGAAATTACTCCTGATAAAGGTACAATACTCGGTGATGAAAATATCCCTAGGCAGTTGCAACGTCGTGTCGTATACTAATTCAGCAGGTGACACTTGTAAATCCTCTTTTACTTCACTACCTAAGGTGAGAAGTATTATAGGAAGATTGACACTTCAATGCAGAGGATCTTCAGAAGCTTTTAAAGATGCCTTGAGCTGTCTATGAAATCGCTCGATCAAACCATTAGAAACTGGATGGTATGCAGTAGTCCGAATGTGCTTGACTCCTAATATATCACACAGATATTTAAAAAGGAGGGAGTCAAACCAGCACCACCAGCAGTCTTCAAACTGTATTCTGTGGAACCCTAGGGGTGGAACCCCAGTACATCTCTGGGGGTTCCATGAGTCAAAATAAAAGTTTGAAAAAATTATAAAGCACTCACTAGATACCTAGTGTTTATTACCAAAAAAATATAAAGAAACATTTATTTGGAAATTAATCAGAAGCTTCATGTGATCAGAAGTTTCCAATTCCAGAAGTTTGCAATGAGAAGCTTCCAATTCATTAACAGTGCCAAGAGATATGGGGTCCCCCAAAACATGGGCTCTAATGACCTTTGTAGTCAATAGGCCCTAAAAAAAACAAACCCCAAAACATCTTATAGATCTAAGGGTTCCATGAATCAACAGTTTGAAGGCCACTGCTGTAGCCTCATCCCGCCTGTGGAAGGGTCAGGTCTGTGGGTTATAGCTCCTGAATACCTCCCACCAGGGCCCCATCCACCTCACACACTACCACATCCATAAGGACAACCTGCCCCAAACTTCAGCTGTCGTAAAGTAGCAAATAGTCTTCATCATTATATTACCATTATCCCACCTGTGTCAGTCAGGTCTGTGGGTTCGATCCCTCCACTACCGCCTGTCTCCCACTAGGTCTCCATTCACCTCACAAACTACCATATCCTTATGGACAACCTACACCCACGACTACTTTGGTCTCCCTGCCCCAGGTACTTCCAACCTGCTGCATTCATGAGATAAACTCAATGAGCTCCTGCTCCCCTCTTCTAATTATGTGTCCATACCACCTCAACCTATTGTCCCTCATGCTTTCAGCGATGTCCATCACCCCAGAAAACATCTAATATACTCATTCTTAATTCTATCTGCTCTCCACATCCCACTCAGGTAGCAAAGCATTTGCATCTAAGCTACTTTCATTCTATTGACTCTAATAGCTTGGGGTATATCTTTTGCTGCCCTATCTCTAGCCTTAACCAGTTTAGAAATTCTCTCCCTTGGTCTTTAACTAATCAGAGAAGGCCTTGTACTTCTGGTATTTGGCCAGGGCAATAATCGTTTTAACTGTGGTTTTTGCCTGCCTACATTGTATTTTTGATTCCTGGTTCATTTTCTCCATCCCCCTGTGGAAAGCAGCCTTTTTTGCTTGATGGCTGTTTCTACCTCATCCTTTCACTACCATATCTGCCTACCCTGGAATGCCTAATTTTTCCTGTGCCCCTGTCCCACATGGCATCAGCTGTCCCTTCTCAATCCCACTCTGCCTGCCTGTGACAATCTTGTCTCTGTGATGTTGCTAACCCCTAATGATGACGGTCCAGGGCCCACAATGCACCCTTGAGAGCCACTTAAAAACATAACATTCAAATATACTGTATATAAATACATACCCTGTAGTTTGCTGTTACAGTTGTAAACTTAAAAAAAACTCACTGTGGGTCCTTCATCATAATTACCCCGACATTTTGGAGCACAAAACGATAAGATATAGGACACAACTATATCAGAAGACTGCAAATAAAACCAAAATCCAAATTTCATGCTAGCACAAAATATAATCCTACACCACATAATAATGTACAATTACATTTCATTAATTATTAAATCTACTGTGATTAGTAATTATTTGAATTTCACAAAAAACACGTGGGCTACAATGAATAATGAAGTGCAAATTTAATGAAGGTAAGGCTCTATGGGGACTATATGTTGCAGTGAACTACTTGAAATGACGTCATAGGATTGTTACGATCTTATGTGTAGGCCTTCATGTAGGCCTTGATCTTGAGTGATGGTAGAAGTAAGGCCAAAATGTAAAATCCAATGAAGCAGTAAGGCTTGAGCAACAGTAGCAGCACTGCAATCCGGAATAGCTACAGCTTCTGGCCAACATATAAATCTGTTGATACACGTTAATATGTTGTGATTACCTTGGGATGGAGGTAGAGGTTGATCTATGTGGAACTTGTCAAAACGTGAAATAGGAGGTAAGCAAACAGCAGAGGCAGAATGAAGGTTTATGAATTTTACTTTTTTGTCACTGTATACAGGATCAAACCCAATGTTGAATATCTTTGTTAATTGATGGCCAAACGAAACGTTCAGTGATAAGTTTTAGTGTGGCAGTAGCACCTGGATGAGACACATCATCTAGTGTATGAAAAATCTGCTTTTTGAAAACTTGAGGAATAACAGGCCGAGGTCATGCCAAAGAGACTTCACAATATAAACTGACAAGTGACCCTGGTACTGGAGTCAGACGAATTTAGAGTGACTGAGAATTTTGAAATAAGGCCTGTAGTTCTGTTTCGATGAGCTGTTCCTCATAAAGTTTTTCTAAATCCATGAGATTTTGAGATGCTGTAAGGTGGTGCAATGTGGGACGAGATAAGGCATCTGCTACTGTGTTTGTCTGACCTTTGATATGTTGGATATCCATCATAAAAGCAGAAATAAAGTCGAGGTGATGAGCTTCCCGAGGAGAGTGCCTATCAAACTTGTGGGCATAGCAAAATTGAGCGGCTTATGGTCAGTGTAAATAATAAAAAGGTGACCTTCAAGGAAATAACGAAAATGTTTGACTGATAAGTATATTGCAAGCAGTTCTCCCCCAAACGTGCTATACTTGACTTTGCTGGTTGGAATTTCTTTGACAAAAATCCTAATAGATGCACAACGTTGTAAACGAACTGCTGAAGTATGGCTCCTGCAGCCACGTTTGAGGCATTCATTTCACGTTTGAGGTGTCCGGAGATCAATTTGGATGTCAGAGAAGTGCTGAGTGATACAAAATATCTTTGGCCTGATTGAAAGCACTGTCAGTAATTTCATTCCAGTGAAGTTGTGCATTTTTAATACCTTTACCAGTTAGCATGTCATGCAATGGTTGGAAAATTGCAGCAAAGTCAGGAACAAACTAGTGATAGAAGTTAATTAGTATGAGGAATCAGTGTAATGATCTTCTAGATTCTGGACTTGGGAAGTTTTGGATAGCTTCTACCTTCCAGTAAAATTTACTGTTCTACGTTTTACGAAGAACAGTAAATTTTTGTGAAAATGTAGGGAATGTGGTAGTCTAATCATGTACAAAACGCCATTGCTGTAGCTTTAATAGATTTTGAGAAATAGCAAAAAGAAAATAAGCGTTTATTCATTGAAATCAATGAGAAAACACTCTTTGTGCAATATTTTCTTTCCCATACATAATAGAATCATAACTTTTATTAAAAATGTTGGAAATGTGGTACTCCATTCTTGTGCAAAACGGCATTGCTATAGCTTTCATTGAAATTGCGACATAGGAAAAAGAAAATGGCGTTTTTTCATTGAAATTAATGGGAAAACACTCATTGTGTGATATTTCCTTTCCTACACATAATAGAATCATAACTTTTATCGAGAATGTTGGGAATGTGGTACTACAATCATTTGCAAAACGGCATGAATGTAGCTTTAAAAGAAATTGAGATAAAACAAAAAGAAAAATGGAGTTTCTACATTTAAATCAAGAGGAAAACACACTTTTTGCGGTATTTTCTCTCCTATAAAACATAAAACTGTAAATTTTTGTAAGAATATAGAAAATGACGTACTCCAATCATGTCCAAAACGGCATGGCTGTAGCTTTAACAGAAATTAAGATATTGCAAAAAGAAAAATAAAGTTATTCCATTGAAATTATTGAGAAAACACCATTTATTCAATATTCTCTTTCTGATACATAATAGAACTAATGAATTTGGATACAATGTCAGGAATGTGATACTCCAATCATGTGCAAAACGGCGTGGCTGTAGCATTACTAGAAATTTAGATATAGCAAGAAGAAAAATAGCTTTTACATTAAAATAAATGGGAAATCACACTTTGTACGATATTTTGTCTCCTATGCAACATAGAAGTGTAAATTTTTTTAAGGCGGTAGGGAATGAGGTACTCTAATCAAGTGCAAAGCAGCATTGCTGTAGCTTAATAGAAATTGAGATATTGCAGAAAGAAAAAGTAGAGTTTTTACATTGAAATCGATAGGAAGTCACCCTTAGTGTGATATTTTCTCCCCTATACAACATAGAACTGCAAATTTTTGTGAGAATACAGAGATTTAGGTATTCAAATAATGCACGACGCGGCATAGCTTCAGCTCTATATTAGAAACTGTGATATAGCATAATAAACAATAGAGATTGTATATTGAAATCAATCGGAAAACACAGTTTGTGCAATATTTTCTCTCCTATAAAATAAAGAAATAAATTTTTCCAAGAATATAGGGAATGAGGTACTCCAATCATGTACAAAACGGCATTGAGGTATCTTTAAAGAAACTGAGATATAGCTGAAAGAAAAATGGAGTTTTCACATTTAAATGAATGGGAAAACCCATTGTGCGATATTTTTCCTCCTATACAACATAGAACTGTAAATTTTTGGTAGAATGTAGGAAATGGGGTACTCCAATAATGTGCAAAACAGCATGGCTGTAGCTTTAAAACAAATTGAGATATAGCAAAAGGAATTGGAACCACACACTTTATGCGTATTGTCTCCTATACATGTGAGAACTGCAAGTGTTACCAGAATGTATGAAATGTTTTACTCTAATCATGTGGAAAACGGCTTAACTGTATTGTAACCGAAATTGAGATATAGCAAAAAGAAAAATGGAGTTTTTAAATTTAAATCAATAGGAAAACACAATTTTTGCTATATTTACTTTCCTATACAACATAGAACTATAAATTTTTGTAAGAATGTTGGGAATGATGTACTCCAATCATGTGCAAAACGGCATGGCTGTAGCTTTATTACAAATTGAGATAGAACAAAAAGAAAAATTGAATTTTTACATTGAAATCAACAGTGAAACACACTTTGTGCGATATTTTTATTCCTATATATTTTTTACAGAATGTTGAGAATGTGGTACTCAAATCATGTGCCAAACGGCATGCTGTAGCTTTAAAATAAATTGAGATATGGAAAAATGGAGCTTATATATTCAAATTAATAAGAAACTACACTGTGCAATATTTTCTCTTGTATACAACATAGAACTGTAACCTCTTGCAAAAATGTAGGGAAGGAAGTAAAACGTCATGGCTTTAACCATAATAAAAAATGAGATATAGCAAAAAGAAAAATGGTTTTTATATTGAAATTAATAGAAAAACACACTTTGAGTGATATTTTTTCTCCTATACTACATAGAACTGTAAATTTTTTTCAGAATGTACTGCTATCATTGGCAAAACGGCATGGGTGTAGCTTTAATAGAATTTGAGATATAGCAAAAAGAAAAATTGTTTTTACATTGAAATCAATGGGAAGACACACTTTGTGCAATATTTTCTCTCCTATACCATATTGAACTGTAAATATTTGCAAGAATGTAGGCAATGAGGTAATCAGATGTGGTTCAAATCGTCATGGCCATAGCTTTAATAGAAATTGAGCTATAGCAAAAAGAAAAATTTTTCTAAATTGCAACCAACGGGAAAACATACAGTTTGTGACGTCTTCTCTCTGATACAACATAGAACTGTAAATTTTTGTGAAAATGTAGGGAATGAGGAACTTCTATCATGTGCAAAACGGCATGGCTGTAGCTTTAATAAAAATTGAGATATAGCAAAAAGAAAAATTGAGTTTCTCCATTGAAATCAATAGGAAAACACACTTTATGCAATATATTATCTCTCCTATATGACATAGAACTGTAAATTTTACTGACAACGTGAAGTATCTGGCACTCAAACTACGTGCAAAACCGCATGGCTGTATCTTTAACAGAAAATGAGATATCACAAAACGAAAAATGGAATTTTTCCATTAAAATCAATGGGAAAACACCTTTGTGCGATATTTTCTCTACTATACAACATAGAACTGTAAATTTTGCGAGAATGTGAAGTGTGTAGCACTCCAATTATGTGCAAAACTGCATAGCTGTATCTTTAATAGAAATTGAGATAAACCAAAAAGAAAAACTGAGTTCTTCCAATGAAATCAATGGGAAAACACACTTTGGGCGATATTTTCTTTTCAATACATAATAGAGTCATAACTATTATCTGGAATGTTAAGAATGTGGTACCCTAATCATGTGCAAAACGGCAAGGCTGCAGCTTTAAAAGAAATTGAGATATTGCAAAAAGAAAAATTTCACAATTAAATCAATGGGAAAACACACTTGGTGTGATATTTTCTCTCTTATACAACATTGATCTGTCAATTTTTGTGAGAATGTAGGGAATCAGGTACTCCAATCAAGTGCAAATCTGCATGGCTGTAAATTTAATAGAAATTCAGGTATTGCAAAAAGATATATGGAATTTTCTATTGAAATAAATTTAAAAGCACTTTGTGGAATATATTCTTTCCTATACCTAATTGAACTACAAATATTGGACAGAATGTATGGAATGTGGTACTCCAATCATGTGCAGAACGGCATGGCTGTCGCTTTATTAGAAATTGAGATATGGCAAAAAAAATGAAGTTTTTCCATTCAAATCAATAGGAAAATGCACTTTGTGCATTTTGACTCCAATACATGATAGAACTGCAAATATTTGCTAGAATGTAGGGAATGTGGTACTCCGATCATGTGCAAAACGGCATGGGTACAGCTTTAATAGAATTTGAGACATAGAAAAATAAAAAATGGAGTTTTTACCTTTAAATCAATTGGAAAACCCAAATTGTGCGATATTTTCTCTCCAATACAACATAGAACTGTAATGTTTCACAAGAATTTAGTGAATGAGGTGCTCCAATCATGTGAAAACGGCTGCAGCTTTCATAGAAATTGAGATATAGCAAAAGAAAAATGGAGTTTTTACACTGAAATCAGTACAAAAAAAACTTTGTGTGATATTTACTTTCCTATAAAACACATTATCATCATACCCTTAATCCACCTGTGGTGGGGTCAAGTCTGTGGGTTCTGGCCCTCCACTCCTGTCCATCCAGAACCAGTTCCCCATCCACTATGCACACTACCTTATCCTTATGGACGCCTTGCTCCCACGTTAACTTGGGCCTCTCCCTGCCCCAGGTGCTCCCAACCACCTGCATTCCTGGTATGGCCCTAACAAGCTCCTCATCCCCTCTCCTCATTATGTGACCATACCACCTCAGCCTATTTTCCCTCATCTTTTCAGCAATATCCACTACCCCCAGGCTACCCCAAATATATGCATTCCTGATCCTGTCTGCTCTTGATACACCACTTGAATACCAAAGCATATGCATCTCAGCTACTTGCATTCTGCTTGCATGGCTTTTCTTCACTGTCCAGCACTCCGAGCCATATAGCATAGCTGGCCTAACCACTGTCCTGTAGAACTTCCCTTTCAACTTAATTGGGACCCTCTTACCACACAGGACACCACTTGCCTGTTTCCATTTCAACAACCCCACATTGATTTTATGGGTCACATCTGAGTCTATCTCCCCATTGTGTTGAAATGTTGATCCTTAGTACATTACCCCCTGTACTTTTTTTCACTAGTTCACCTCTTGAATGTATGTCCCCATCCTTTTCTTGACCATCTCAATTGAAGGCTAGGTACTCAGTCATATTCATGTTAATCTTTAGCCCACCCTTTTCCATTGCTCCTGAGTGGGGAGTTGCATTGGACACACCAGTTGTTATCTGATCACTGAAGTTAAGCAACGCAAGCCCAGTTAGTACTGACATGGGTGGTCGCTTGGGAAAGCTGGGTACTGCTAATACCCAATAATCGTCGCATTAGTGTAGTATTTGGGCAGTATATGCATTAGAACTATACAGTGGATGGGTCTCTAATGACCTTGTAGTTGACCTTGTAGGTCAGGGTATATCTTCAGCTGCTTTATCCCTAGACTTGGCCAGTTTGAAAATTTCTTTCTCCCCTTCCATTGACCCTAACTGCTCATAAATTGCATTATACTTCTGGGGTTTTGCCAGGGCAATAGCTTTCTTGGCAGAGGTCTTGGCCTGCCTATATTGGGTCTTAGATTCCTGGTCCCCTATTTCCTGCCACCTGTGGAAAGCAGCCTTCTTCTGCTTGATGGTGGCTTCTACCTCCTAGTTTCACATCCATGTCTGTCTGATACCCTGGACTGTGCCTCCTACTCCCCCTGAACCAAAATATCTTTCACACAGGTTCTAATCGTTCTGGAAATGCTATCCCACATGGCATCTGCTGTCCCTTCCCAGTCCCAGTTTACCAGCCTATTCACTGCTAGTATAAATTCTTCTGACTTAGTGGGCAGTTTCCACCACCTGATGACCTGCGCTCCCTTCCAATAATGTACTTTGCCTGCCAGTTTCACCAGAATTTCTTACATAAGCAGGCTATGGCCACTATCTGTTTGGAAATTTTCACTGTGGGCACTGTGAGTGTCCAGCAATCACAAACCTCTGTTCTATGCCACCCTTTAATCATAAAGAAATCTATCTGTGACATCCCTTGTGGTGAAGGAATGTGATTAAGTTCTTGTCCCTCTTCCTAAACCATGTATTAGCCAAAGCAAGGCCTTGCACGTTTGCTGTTTCAAGGATGTGCTGCCCTTCTGAGCTAACTGTTCCATAACCCTATCCACCATGTACCTCCCCATAACCCAAGCTTTCTTTCCCGACATGGCCATTAAAGTCCCCACCAATAACTAAGTGCTCTTTCCCTGGACCGTGGCCTACCTCAGCCTTCAGTGAGTGTACTAAATCCTCAAACTCTGTCCAGAAGTCCACCTTTGTGGCTTCATCAAGAACTGCCTGGGGGGCATATGCATTGATGAGTGGGGCATTACACCATGCCAAATCACTATTACCAACAGTAACCTGCTGTTGATGCGTTTCACAAGGGTAACCCCTTGCTGCAGTTACCTATCTTATACTATGCCTACCACATTCCGTCCCCCTTAACTAGCTGATTATATTCGTTTGTATCACTCATCCAGAGCTCTTGACCTATTCCCCTTCCACCAGGTTTCTTGGAGGAAAGCCACCTAGATCCTCCTTCTCTTTAGGATATTGACCAATTCCCCTGTCTTGCCACTAAGGGTCACCACATTCTATGTTCCTAGTCTAATGTTTGACCCTATGTTTCCCAAACGCACCTGGCTGATGTCACCCCAGCCAGGTGCCTGGAACACACAGGAATGTTGGCGCTGCTTGCAATATTGGATTCCAGCCTACCCCACAGACGACACTTGGCGTGCTACCTGCCATGGGGTCCAACGTCCCTACCCCGTGACATTGTGGGCTGCTGTTGGCACTGGCCTCGAGCCCACCAGTGTAACCATGCCATCTGTTTGTGCTTCAGACCCCCCCCATTACTGATCTGGTGACATGTGGATTTTTCATCCTTTATCCCATTAAAAGAATCCACACTAAATAAATAAGAAATGATGACTAAATTAAATATAATTTTCAAAATGAATTAGGATAAGAATAATAATGTAACTAATTTATATAAAATTCAAAATGAATTAGAATAAGAATAATAATGTAACTAAATATAATTTTCAAAATTGAAATTTTATAGGAATAATAATGTAACTAAATTAAAATATATTTTGAATTATATTTCAATATATATGAAAAGTTCTGCCACTCAGTGTTGGTGATCGATCCTAACATGGTTGCAGACGATTCTGCCCAACAACGCCATGATCAGCAGACAATGCTACGAAGTTAGGCTTAGGCCAAACCCTGCAGCAAGTTGTCCACCACCCAAAAAGCTCCTAACACCTGAGGCCCTACGTTGACCCTGAAACTTTGGGTTCTATGCCTTTAAAAACAGGGGGGTATAATCCCAAGACTGGAAAACAATCCAAATTGGTGCTAAAATTGCAAAAATTAATGACAGTAAAAAATCAACCACACAGTACGTAAGCGCCTTCTAGCGAACCTTTCCTAAACAACACAGAACTGAAATTTTTGCAAAAATCTTCGAAATAAGGTTCTCGAATCATGTGCAAAACGGCATGGCTGTAGCTTAAATAGAAAATGAGATATACCAAAACGAATAATGGAGTTTTTAAATTTTAATCAATTGGAAAACACTTTGTGCGATATTTTCTCTCCTATATAGCATAAAACAGCAGATTTTTGCAAAAATGAAGGGAGTGAGGTTCTCCAATAATGTGCAAATTGGCATGGCTGTAGCTTTAAAAGAAATTGATATATAGCAAGAAGAAAAAAGGAGTATTTACATTAAAATAAATGAAAAAACACAGTTTGTGCAATAAGTTCTCTCCTATACAACAAAGAACTGGAAATTTTTTTGAGAATGTAGGGAATGAGGTACTC
Source organism: Trigoniulus corallinus (assembly GCA_013389805.1). Classification (NCBI taxonomy): domain Eukaryota; kingdom Metazoa; phylum Arthropoda; class Diplopoda; order Spirobolida; family Trigoniulidae; genus Trigoniulus; species Trigoniulus corallinus. The sequence goes on from JAAFCE010009127.1 coordinate 9,550,245, forward strand.
CAATCATGTGCAAAACGGCATAGCTGTAGCCACAACAGAAATTGAGATATAGCAAAAAGAAAAATGGAGTTTCACAATTGAAATCAATGGGAAACACACTTTGCGCAATATTTTCTTACATATACATAATAGAATCATAACCATTATTCTGAATGTTTTGAATGTGGTACTCAAATTATATAAAAATCGTCATTGCTGTAGCTCTAATAGAAATTGAGATATATCAAAAAGAGTTTTTACATTGAAATCAATTGAGACACACACTTTCTGCGATATTTTCTCTTCTATAAAACATAGAACTGTAGGAAATAAGGTACTCCAATCACGTGCAAAACTTCATGAATAATTATGTAACTTAATTACATTTTAAAATTTATTTAACTACAATTTATTTAACTAACATTTATTAAACAAAATTACATTTAAAATTTTACATTTATATCAATTTGAAATCACAATTCGTGCAATATTTCTACTGCTATAAAACATAGAACTATAAATTTTTGTGAGAATGTTAAGAATCAGGTAGTGCAATCATTTGCAAAATGGCATGGCTGTAGCTAAACAGAAATTGAGATGTAGCAAAAAGAGAAATGGAGTTTTTACATTGAAACCAAAAGAAAAAACAGATTTTGTGAAATGTTCATTCCTAATCAACATAGTACTGTAAATTTTTGGGAGAATTTAAATGATGGAGTACTCCAATCATGTGCAAAATGGCAAAGCTGTAGCATTAATAGATTTTGAGATACAGCAAAAAGAAAAATTGAGTTTTAATAGTGAAATCAATGAGAAAAAACACTTTGTACAATTTTTTTTCCTTTACATAATCGAATCATAACTATTATCCTGAATGTTGGGAATTTGGTACTCCAATTATGTGTCAAATAGCATGGCTGTAGCTCTCATAGAAATTGAGTTATAGCAAAAAGAATAATAGAGTTTTTACATTGAAATCAATGGAAAAACACACTTTGAGCTAAATTTTCTTTCCAATAAATAATTGAATCATAACTTTTATCTGGAGTTTTGGAAATGTGGTACCCCAATAATGTGCAAAACGGCAAGGCTGTAGCTTTAATAGAAACTAAGATCTAAAAAAAAGCAAATTGCTTTTACATTAAAATCAATTGGAAAACAGACTGTATGATATTTTTTCTCCTATGCAACATAGAACTGTACATTTTTCTGACAATGTAGGGAATGAGGTACTCAAATCTGGTGAAAAACGTCATGGCTGTAGCTTTAATAGAATTTGAGATACAGGTAAAAGAAAAATGGTTTTTACATTAAAATCAAAGAGAAAACACTTTGTGTGACATTTCCTCTCCTAAACAACACAGAACTGTAAATTTTTGCAAGAATGTAGGTAATGAGGTACTCCTATCTTGTTCAAAATGGCATGGCTGTAGCTTTAATAGAAATTGAGATATAATAGAAGTAATAATGTAAGGTTTACATTGAAATCAATGGAAAAATGCACTTTGGGTGAAATTTTTATTCCTATATATAATAGAATTATAACTTTTCTCCAGAATGATGGGAATGTGGCACTCAAATCATGTGCAAAACAGAATGGCTGTAGATTTAATAGAAATTGAGATATAGAACAATGAAAAATGGAGATTTTACTAACAAATGAATAGAAAAACACACGTTGTGCGATATTTTCTCTGTAAATTTTTGCAAGAATGTAGAAAATAAGGTACCGCAATCATGTTTAATATAGCATGGCTGTAGCGTTAAAAGAAATTGAGACATAGTAATAAGAAAAATTGAGTATTACGTTGAATTCAATAGGTAAATGCACTTTGTGCGATATTTTCTCTCCTATACAACATAGACCTGCATATTTTTGTAAGAATGTAGGAATGAGGTTCTCCAATCATGTGCAAAACGTCATGCCTATAGCCTTAAAATAAAATCAGATACAGCAAAAGGAAAAATAAAGTATTTCCATTGAATTCAATGGGAAAACACACTTTGTGTGATATTTTCTCTCCTATACAAAAAAACCTAAAAATTTCTTAAACAATTGGGGGAATGAGGTACTCCAATTATGTGTAAAATGGCATGGCTGTAACTTTAGCAGAAATTGAGATATAGCAGAAAGAAAAATGGATTTTTTATATTGAAATCAATGCTAAAACACACTTTGTGTAATATTTTCTCTCCAATACAACATAGAACAGTAAATTTTTGCGAGAATGTGGGGAATGAGGTACCTTAATTATGTGCAAAATGGCATGGCTGTACCTTTAATAGAAATTGAAAGATAGAAATAAGCAAATTGTTTTTAGATTGAAATCAATAGGAAAACTATATTTTTTGTCCCATAAAACATAAAACTGTAAATTTCTCTGTGAATGTATGAAATGAGGTACTCATATCTGGTGCAAAACGTCATTGTGTAGCTTTAATATAATTTGAGATACAGGCAACAGAAAAATAGTTTATACATTGAAATCAATGAGAAAACACACTTTGTGAGACATTTCCTCTCTGATGCAACATAGAACTGTAAATTTTTGCAACAATGTAGAAAATGAGGTACTTCAGACTTTATCAAAATAACATGGCCATAGCTTTAATAGAAATTGAGTAATACTAAAAGCAAAAATGGAGTTTTTAAATTGCAATCAATGGAAAAATGCACTTTGTGCAAAATTTTTATTCCTGTATATAATAGAATGATAACTTTTATTTAGAATGTTGGGAAATGTGGTAATTAAATCATGTGCAAAGTTGCATGTCTGTAGCTTTAACAGAAATTGAGAAATTAAGCAATGAAAAATGGAACTTTTACTATCAAATCAAAAGAAACACACACTTTGGGTGATATTTTCTGTAAAAATTTTTGTGAGAATGTAGGGAATGAGGTACGCCAATCATGTGCAAAATGGCATGGCTGTAGCTTTAATGGAAATTGAGATATAGCAAAAAAAATAAAGTTTTTATTTTAAAATTAATAAGGAAAGACACTTTGTGGGATTTTTCTCTCCTATACAACATTTACCTGCAAATTCTTGCAAGAATGTAGGGAATGAGGAACTACAATCATGTGCAATATGGCATGGCTGTAGCTTTAATGGAAATTGAGATATAACAAAAAGAGAAATGGAGATTTCACATAGATATAAAAAGGAAAATACACTTTGTGCGAAATTTTCTCTCCTATACAACTTAGAACTTTAATTTTTTGGGAGAATGTAAGGGAATAATGGCATTTCTCCATTTAGCATTTCTCCATATATTATGCAGCGACTTTTAGGGAAACTTAGCTATTACCTCGAGGAAATATTTAGAAAGTCATTAGACATGGATATTGTTCCATCATCATGGAAACTGCCTAATGTGGTACCAATTTTCAAGTCAAGAGACACAGCAGATTCTAAGTGCTATAGACCAGTTTCATTAACGAGTGCTGTATCCAAGGTTTTCAAACACATCATATTCTTCTCTATTATGGGATGTCTGGAAAAGAATGGCATCCTTAGCAACAATCAGCATGGCTTTAGGAAAGGGAGGTAATGTGACACCCAAATGGCTTGCTCGATGGATTAAATTCAAAGGTCTTTAGACAACAGAAAGCAGTTTGATGTTGTATTCTTAGACTTTATACAGGCTTTAGTCATGGTGCCCCATGATAAGCTGATTTTTAAAAATGTCAAGTCTAGGAATACATAGTAAGGTTACTCAGTGGGTAAGGTCATATCTGCTTGATAGGCAACAGAGGGTAATGTAAAGGAGTAGTGCATTTGAATGGAAACCAGCCACATCAGGGGTACCTCAGGGAAGTGTTTTGGGTCCTTTGTTGTACATTCTCTATTTGCAGATGACACATGTACTGCCTGGGTATTAGATGAGTATTATCATCCTGTACACAATTACAACAGGATATCGATAAGATTTGCAATTTGTGGGTTAAATGGGAACTGCCATTAAGTCTGAAAAAGTGTAGGATTCTTACAATATCCGGATCTAGGGAGCTACTTGATTTTGATTACTTTATAGGTATAGTTAAGGTTGAGAGAGTTTGGACCCATAAGAATCTTGGAATAATTCTAAATAACCAAGGTACCTGGAAGGATCATAGTAGTAAATTGGTTAGGAGGGCTGGTAAATAGTAAGGTTCTTCAGGACAGCGCAGAGGAGGTGAGGGAAACAGCATATATATCAATAATGTGACCAATTTTGGAGTATGGCAGTCCAATTTGGTTTCCCTTCAGGCAGGAATTATCTTGGGAGATTGAAAAGATACACAAGGGGCAGCAAGAATTTTATTCCACAGAATTTCCTACAGGGATAGTGTCTCTCACATGATCAGGGAATTAGGTTGGGAAACACTAAGCCAGTGGCAAACATTTCACAGCATAAGTCTGTTTATCAACTGCTGCTGCTGGGGTGTGATGGACCTCAAGTTCGATGTGTGTCCCCTGCTAAGTAAAAAGGGAGAAAATATGATTCATATAAATTGAAGGAGATTAG